>ML102656.1:3639-30654 GCA_003697995.1 Taxidea taxus jeffersonii
TCCTCCACATGCAAATAAGGGATTGGACATGAGCCAATAGAAGTGGTCCCTCCATATGCAAGTGAGGGATCGGATATGAGCCAATAGGAGTTATTGCTCTATATGCTAACAAAGGATAGAAAAACAACCAGTAAGGAAAACTCCCTGCCAGCAGTTTTCCGAACTGACCAACCCTCGTCAGACAGCACAGCTTAAGTAACCTCAAACGCCAATCATTTTAAAGGTCACCTATACGTGTAACCATGTGACTATGTACTCTTTGCGCGCGAAATTGCCTTTATAATCCCTGTAAAATTCCAGCTGGGGGCTTCCTCCTACACTCCATCGGTGTGTAGGACGAGGCCCGACCTGCAGCCCGCCTGAATAAAGCCTTGCTTTTGCATTTTGGAAAGTCTGGCTCTTGGTGGTCTTCTTGGTGGTGGTCCTGTGATCTGGGCATAACACTATTAATATGCTTTTTTGTGTTGCTCCTCACCACTTTTTGTGAATGCACTTATTAATTTATGATGTTTACCTAATGAGCCTTTTTACTTCTTTATAAAAATGTATTTTACTTTCACTTTTCTTCAAAATTTAAATTTTTTTACTATAGCTGTAGTTAATTTTCTTGGGAGCATGTATTAAATAAATTAACTTTTTCCTCTTAAAGGTCAGTATTAACCTCTATTATTATCCTTAAATACATCACTTTTCTTTCTAGATTTTGTCCAACTCTTCTATAGGTACTGTTCTAATTAATTTTAAAATTTTTTCTTGTGTGTGTGTTTCTTCCCTTCCCACTTGTACCTCCTTACTTAACTCCATTGCTCCCTTCTCACCCACTTTCCCTATTTTTCTCTTATCTCTTTCCATCTCTCTGTTTTTCTCTTTGTTTCTCTTCTTCTTTACCTCCCTCTCTTTCTTTCTCTTATCAAAAAGCCTTGAAGTAGTTTTTCACACGACTGTATTTTCTTATTTTAATAGCTTAATATTTTCCACTTTAATAATTTTAACTATATTTTAGTATTTAGCTTTCTTGTTTCTTTTACATATCATTTTCTAATATTCTTTATTTCTTCTAATGTCCTTTTCCAGAAACCTTCTTTTCTCAATATGGAATGACATATTTTTTAATCTCAAATTCTGAATTTTTAGATGAAATTATTTCTAAATCCTAGAATTTATTAGAGATGAATACTGTGCAACCAAAGGACTTTATACCAGACCGAGAGTAATGTTTCCTGATACTAAATATTTTAATTGAAGCCTTGTAAAATAAAACTCAGCTACTATTTAAATCTAGTATTCATTGCCAGTCCTTCTAACACTCATCACAAAGAATCAAAGTACATAAACTCCATTAGTAATGTAAGTAAAAATTCAGTTTATAGTAGTAATAAGACATATACTGCTTAAGGCATTTAATGAATCTACAAATTGTCAGATTCATTATTTTTTTCCTGAGGGTAAAGATTGATACATTATGCATGTTTGGGAAAACTGAAAATAATAAACTTTTCTAAAATAAAATGAAAATGTTATTTTCTGTCTTTGAAAGAAAAGAATTAAGATGGTTTATTTGAAGTCAAATTTGTAAGGACTACAAAGTCCAGACTGAGTTTCACACATATATATAGTAAAGTAAAAGAAAGAACAATAAAAACTTCTCTTATCTCCTTGAGAGACACATGAATGCACTTTGTGATTGTCTTTACATTCCCAGAAAGAACCCTGAGTTCATTGGGGAAGTATATGATGATGGTTCCAAGTGTCAGAAGGCCTGTGATCTTGCATTATAAAATAAAAAAGTTACTCTGACTTTATTGTCTGTTATGTTTTAAAGAAGACACACTAAGGTAGAGAAAGGTAATCCCTCCATTAAAGAAAATATTGCCATTTTATCCTTACACATGGCATTATTCTGGCTCTTCACAAATAGGCAATGATGACTTGTTACCAAGCATGTTCTTAAGTAGGCAGCCACAACAATGATGTGGAACAAAAGCCACAATTAGCTTTGCCAGGGGTGAACATTTTAAGGAAAGGGAATGGTGGAAAGAGCCAGGGAGGGAGCACATTGTTATTAGCTGCACGATGATGAGGTCTGGCAAAACTTCCAGTGACTCCAAAACAAATATGAATGACATTTTCAGGAGCTGGGATTCTGTATGAAGTAGAGGCCAAAAAAGGGAGAATTTAGGGTTATACACACAGTAATAGTTATTTAGCTATTTAACAATGCTTGAGGTATGCCTTTCATTCCATCAACCCATGAAACACAGCACACACCATTTGCAATGATGTGGATGGAGCTGGAGTGTATTATGCTAAGTGAAGGAAGTCAGTCAGAGAGAGACAAACACCACACAATTTCACTCATATGTGAAATTTAGGAACAAAACAAATGAACATAAGGGAGGAAGAAAAAAGAGAGAGAGAGGCAAACTGTAAGAGACTGTTAACTATAGAGAACAAACTAAGAGTTGCTGGAGGGGAGGTGGATGGAGGGATGAGTTAAATAGGTGATGGGATTAAGGAGGGTATTTGTTGTTCACGAGCAGTAGGTGTTCTACGTAAGTGATGAATCACTAGATTCTACTCCTGAAACCAATATTACACCATATGTTAACTAACTAGAATTTAAATAAAAACTTGAAACCAACAAATAAAAAACACAACACACATATGCATGCAAGCACATGCTCATGCACACACACACACACACACACACACACACAAATGAACATGCAGAAATAATCAAGCTCCTTTAGGATAAGAGACATAGAAAGTAGAAACAAATTTGAATTTTGATTTTATGTGGCATGCTCTTTAATATCTTTAAAAATATTTGGTATGTCACTATAAAATTACCTTTATTATGAAGAGTATTGATAACAGGGTCAATAGAGTAAACAGTAGAATAAAAATAATATTTGAATTCCCTGACATTTTCTGAATGCTATTGGTAGACTTTTTGAAAAATAATGTTTTTAAGCATATTAAAATTATCATCCTTATAGGGAAATACCATGTTTCAAAATTATTTTGAAAAATCAAGAATTAGGTTATAATATTTTGAAGCTTTTACTCTATCCATCCATGATTAAGTCAAATGTTAAATTAATTAAAGACAATTAATGAATTACTAGAAATTTCATTAACTACAATGAAGTATAGAGAAAAATATAATCAATGAAAAGGTTGTATACTCTATACATTTTTAAATTTTAATAATACAATTGAAAAGGTGTGTTAATTGTAGTTTCTCCAGCTGATATTTCTTAGGTAGCCAATATCTCCAAAAGATAATTAAAACTATATTTCCTTGTGACTATTTTTGTATATTTCATATATCATTGCTCCATTACTTACTACTGCAAGGATGATTAAAAGTTTTTTTAAAAATATTAACTATATTTAGTTAATAACAGTTGACTAAAGAAATGATATAATGTAGGCATATATGCATATATATGTATATGTACAATTGTGTTATTTTAACATCTTATACTAGAAGTTCTGTGCATGGGGATAAATTTGTTACTGTTCTAAAAGAGAATGGAATATGGCAGACAAAGAAAGTAGAATGGAAGTCATCAGATAGGAATGAAAGAGACTGATAAGGACTAAAGGAAACTTAAGGAAGGGTTATTTTGGTATAGTCTCCAATGCTCTCTTTTGCAATTGCCATTAACAACAACAACAACAACAACAAAAACAAATTATTTATGGTGATTTTTTTCTGGAATAGTTATGATTTTAACTTGAACATATGTATCTGCTCACATGTGTGATCTCATGTTAGACCGGCATAGTTTTACAACAAGCACTACAGATAGGATGGAAACAGAAACCCCAAGGAAACAAATACAACAAGGATAAGAGCCTCTATCAATTAGATTTCAACTTTTTTCAACATTTGTAGAAATCTTTAGAAGTGATTTACATTTCTAAAGTTTATAGAACTGTGGAATTTGAACCAAAGATAGGGAGGGCTATCTAAAATCTATATTACTTAAGAAATTGGCCGGAATAAATGGTAAAGAATACTAATTAGATAAATTATCCCATATATGGGTGCCTGTGTGTCTCAGTGGGTTAAGCCTCTGCCTTTGGCTCAGGTCATGATCCCAGGGTCCTGGGATGGAGCCACATATCGGGCTCTCTGCTCAGCAGGGAGCCTGCTTTCCCCTCTCTCTCTGCCTGCCTCTCTACCTACTCGTGATCTCTCTCTCTCTCTCTCTCTCTCTCTGTCAAATAAATAAATAAATAAATAAATAAATAAATAAATAAAAATCTTTTTAAAAAATTATCCCATACAATAAAGTTTACCCACTTTGTATAGAGAGTTTTCAAATATTTCTTTGTAATATAATATGAGGTCAAAAGTTTGTATATGTTTGTTTCCTTTTATATTGTGAACTTGTGCAGCAACCTTGAGCAAACTATTTGACATTTCTTAACCCTAGTTTCCTTATCTGTGAAATGTGATTAAGAGCCACACCTCAGAGAATCCTTTAAGGATTTAACTTTATAATGCATGTAAATACATAGAAAATGACAGGCATTACACTAAATATCATCTAACAGATGACCAGTTTTGTCATTACTATGGAATTGATCAAATTTGGTTGACCTTACTTCCCATTATAGCATCCAGAATAATCTTACTTCTCTTATACCTTATTTTAGATACTTTAGAAAGGATTGTGTTCATTCTGTTCAAGGGAAAACATGAAAGTTTTGTCAAAGAAAGTTACAAAGATAATTATCTGGGTGAATAATATATGCATAATGAATTTGTATTGAGGACATAATATTGATTATATCGATGACATGAAATGTTAGGAATCATGCTAAATGTTATGGAAGTTATGAAGGTAAGCATTTTTTTTTTACTTTGATATTGATATTTCTCATTAAAGAGGATATAATAGCTTTCATCATTAAAAAAAGTACAATTCACATTCAGGAAGGAAGAAATTGCTTCTAGCTGAGGGACTGAGTAGAATAATGGAGGATGTAACATTTGAGTTAGGATTTAGAAGAGTAGGATTCTTACAGGTGGAGATATTCTAGGACACATTATTCTAAATAGGGAAAAGGGGCCAGGTGAAAGTGTGATGTTAGGAATATTTATTCATTCTCTTAACTGATATTTATTGCCAGTCTACTAAATAGTAGGCACTATGCAGGATGATAGGAATAAAATGTAAGTGAGTATAATATCAACCAAGCAATAAGTCTAAGACAGGTATTTAAGCTGAGATCTGAAAGATGAGTGTTAGTTAATAGAGGGAAAAAATATGGAAATGGGTGTCACAGTAGAAACATAAGAAGAGGGTTACCATTGTGATTAGAAGAACTAAAGGAAGCCAGAAGATCATGGGTCTGGAAATCAGGAAGGATGTGTTGATGGGTGACTAAAAATCTGGAAGTAGTCAAACTACACAGCATCTTGAAAGTAAGCAATGCCAGGGGCCTGGTCTTTATGACAAGGGTAGTATAAAATCATTGAGGATGTCCAAAGAGGCAGGGCTTCATATGATTGCATCTCTGTCTGAAAATTTCACTGTGACTACAATGGAAAATGAACCGGAAAAAGGAATACTCAGGACAGGCAACCAGTTAGTGACCATTATAATATTCTAGTTGTGAACAACTAGTGGAAAGCATACTTGAAAAATATAAATGTAATTTATTTTTATCGAAAAATGGTTGACATACAATGTTATATTAACTTCAGGTATATAATGTAATGGTTCAACAGTTCTGTATATTATGCTATGCTCACCATAAGTACAATCTCCATCTTGCCTTCATCAAACATTATTATATCATTGACTATATTCCATATGGTGTACTTTTCATCCCCATGATTTATTTATTTTATTTTATAACTGGAAGTTTGTACCTTTTAATCCCCCTCACCTATTTCACCAATTCCCACACCCTCTGGGAACCATTAGTTTGTTCTCTATATTTAAGAGCCTATTTTGTTTTGTTTTCTTTTGGTTGGTCATTTTTTTTTAAGATTCTACATACAAATGAAATTATATTGTATATGTATTTTCCTGTCTAAATTCTTTCATTTAGCAAAATGCTCTATAGGTCCATCCATGTTGCTGAAAATGGCAAGATTTCATTCTTTTTTTTATAACTGAATAATATTCTATTATATATATCACACATCTTCTTTATCCATTTATCTGTTGATGAACACTTCTGTTTCTCCCATAATGTGGCTATTATAAATAATGCTGTATTAAACATAAGGGTGTGTATATCTTTTCAAATTATTGTTTACATTTTCTTTGTATAAATATCCAGCAGTGAAACTACTGCTACTGGATTGTATAATATTTCTGTTTTTAATTCTTGGAAGAACCTCCATACTGTTTTTCACAATGGTTGCACCAATTTACATTTCTACCAACAGTACACAAGTGTTCTCTTCCCCCCATATCATCAGTAACACTTATTTCTTGTCTTTTTGTTTCTAGCCATTCTGACAGGTCTTATCTTATTGTGGTTTTGATGAAGTCAGTTTTAATGAAACAAATTGTATCTTGAATAAAATATAATACTCAGTTGAGAATACAAATTTAGAGCCAAAATATTGTGGGAACAATAAAAACTAAAATTTTGAATATAATATGATGGCGAGAAAGCCAAAATATACTGAACAAAGTGTAATATAAAAAAGGATTCTGAGAAAAAAATATTTCTCTAATCTAGCTTCTTTACAAAAAAGGGATTTGCAAGGAGACCAACTGGAAAAGGAATGATAATTGCAATGGTACAGAATCAAATAGAGCACTAGAATATAGATATAAGTTGATTGGGGATAAAAGAAAATATAAATTAAAACAATTTAAAATTCAAAGTAGATGAAAATAGAAGAATTATTCCATTGGATAATATATACCATCTTTAAAATATTTTTAAAATTAAGACAACTTTTTGCCCCATTTTATTTTATTTCTTTTAAGTGTTCCAAAATTCATTGTTTATGCACCACACCCAGTGCTCCATGCAATATGTGCCCTCCATAATACCCACCACCAGGCTTGCCCAACCCCCAATCCCCCTCCCCTCCAAAACCCTGTTTATTTCTCAGAATCCACAGTCTCTCATGGTTTGTTTCCCCCTCTGATTTCCCCCATCTCACTTCTCCTTTCCATCTCCCAATGTCCTCCGTGTTATTCCTTATGCTCCACAAGTAAGTGAAACCATATAATAATTGACTCTCTCTGTTTGATTTATTTCACTCAGCATAATCTCTTCCAGTCCCGTCCATGTTGATATAAAAGTTGGGTATTCATCCTTTTAAGATAACTTTTTAAAGCAGTTAGAGTTCACAGCAAAATTGAGAAGATACAGAGATTTCTCATTTTTCTGCCCCCACACATACAGAGTATCTCATGTTACACAGTATCCCTCCACCACAGCGTTCATTTATTATAAGCAATGACCTTACATTGACAGATCATAATGAACTGAAGTCCATACATTATATTATAGTTCACTCTAGGTGTTGTACAGTCTATGGGTTTGGGCAAATGAATAATTACATTTATCAATCACTATGGTATCATGCCAAGAATTTTTACAGACCTAAAAATTGTCTGTGCTCCTCCTTTTCCTCTCTCCCTGCCCAGCCAACCTCTGTATGCCACTTATCTTTTTACTGTCCCCATAGTTTTGTTTTTTCCAAACTGACATATAATTGGAATCAACACAATGTAGCCTTCTCACTTAGGAATATGCATTTAAGTTCATTTTACTTATTTTAATGCCTAATACCAATTTCTTTTTAGCACAGAATAATATTCCAGTGCCTGGATGTACCACAGTTTACTTATTCATCCACCTACTGAAGGACATCTTGGTTGCCTCCAAGTTTTAGCATTTATAAATAAAACTGCTATAACATCTATGTACAGTTTTTTGGGTGGAAATAAGTTTTTAACTCTTTGGTAAATACCGGGGAGTGTGATTTATGGATCATATGGTAAGAGTATGTTTAATTTTGTAAGAGACTGCCCAACTCTTTTCCAAAGTGACTGTATAATTTTCATTTCCATCAGCTATGAATGAATGAGTTCCTATTGCTCCACATCCTCACCAGCATTTGATGTTGCCTATGTTCTGGATTTGTGTCTTTTTAATAGGTGTATAATGTTATCTTAGTCTTGCTTTATTTACATTTTCCTGATGATAAATGATATGGAGCATCTTTTCATATGCTTGTTTGCTGTCTGTGTATTTTACTTGGTGAGGCGTCTGTTAAGGTCTTCTGCCCAGTTTTAAATTGGATTATTTATTTTCTTATTGTTGAGTTGTAAGAAATCTTTGCATATTTTGGATAATAGATGCAAAGTAGTCAACACAGTATTGAAGAAAAAGATTCAAGTGGGAAGATTGATACTAAACAATATCAAGACTTAATGATAATCTGCAGTAATCCAGACAATGTGGTATCAGTGAAAGAATAGAAAAAAAGATTTGCAAATAGAAATAGATCTACATAAATATAGTCAGTTAATCTTTGAAAAAGAAGCAAAGGCAATACAGTGGAGCAAAGATGGTCTTTCAACAAATGGTGCTGGGACAACTGGATATCTACATGCAAAAAAAAAGTGGATCTAGAAGATGCCTCATACTTTTCACAAAAATCAACTTAAAATGTATCGTAGACCTATGTGTAAATTGCAAAACTATAGAATTCCTAGAAGATAATATAGAAGTAAGCCTAAATGACTTTGTGTATGACAGTGACTTTTTAGGTACAACACCAAAGAAACAGTGGGAGAAATAGTTGATAAGTTGGCTTTCAGTAAAATTAAAAACATCTGCTCTTGGGAAGGCAATATCAAGAGTAAAAAGAAGCCACCAACTAGGAGAAAAATTTTACAGGACACATCTAATGAAGGATTGTTATTTTCTAATATATTTTGAATGACGTCAAAGTGTCTATTCATATGATGACCTTTGTTCTTCACAAAATCTTAATTTGAACTGTTTTCTAGTTTGGATAGTGTTTCATTTTTTCTCCCCTATGGTCAGCTCTATTGCCTGACTACTGGACAAAGTATTATGTAGAATTACTTCACAAGTGTTATCATATCAAACTGGAAAAGCCATTAGTAAAAGCAAGAAACACTATCAACAAATATGGTTGACCTATAACATCACAGAATATATGTTCCCTGAAGATTTAGGATAGATTTACAATACAAGAAAGTGGGATAACTGCTTCCAAAATATTTAGCATGGGGATAGGGATACCTTTAAACACCTACCCACATGCACATACACATACACATCAATTCTACTTTGCTACAATTACTTTTTGTATACTTGGCCAAAATATTTAAGAGTTAGTGTCTTTAAAGCCTCAGTTTTTGTTAATGAAAATTAATCAATTTCCATTTCTAAAGTAATGAGAAAGTAAAGTCAGTAACAGGAAATTAAAAGCAAAATATTTTAGTGTTCTTAAATCACAAATGTATAGAATGCAAATACTATGTCTTTGTATCCTCCCTCACTTTTCATATGACATAAATGCAAATAGTTTTATAAACATTTTTAGCAACGAATCACACTTAAATTATGGCACAGAGGATTTATCTTAAAGCAAAGTTTATAAGATAAATTGTTAAAAATAAAAGAACTGATATTGAGTCATGAGAGTAAACAAAAACTACAATAGAGACAATGTAGAGTGAGATTAAAACAAAAAAGACATATTTAATTGAAAGTATTGGGACGCCTGGGTGGCTCAGTGGATTGAGCCGCTGCCTTCGGCTGGGGTCATGATCCCAGGGTCCTGGGATCGAGTCCCACATGGGCTCCTTGCTCGGCGGGGAGCTTCTCTCTCCGCCTCTGCCTGCCTCTCTGCCTGCTTGTATGCTTGCTCTCTCTCTCTCTCCTCTCGGACAAATAAATGAATTTAAAAAAAAAAAAAGTACTTTAGGGGTTGCAAAACTCATTTATGTAGAGATTTTGTAGTGCTGTGTTCCATGATTCATGTATGTTTGGGTAGCAATGAAGAAGATATTATGAGTTCCATATATGTACATTATGGCATGCTAGGATACTACAATGTGAGGATAATACAGTATAGTATTTGCTGAGTTTAAGATGTAGTTTCCTCTGGTATGTTTTTCATCAAGGTTGGGTTGGCCAAAGGGGAGAACATTTTTAAAGAAAATCACCAGATTTTATATGGAAATAGTGCCTACTCTCACATGAACTTTGGGATGATAGGTCCTGATATTGTCAGTTTAGGTGTTGAAGCAAAGTCACTTTGACTTGAATTCTTATTCTGTATCCTGGATGGCGTTATGCTATTTTCCAGACGTGAGAAAGGTGTTCAAGTTCAGTTCACTTTCAGAATGAAACAAATAACTTAGAATTTTGATGCCCCTCTCTTTTCTGTTTTCTCTTCCTTCTCAGTCCATGGTCCTGGCTTTCCTCTAGACCCGCCACTTTTGGGGAGTTGGTGAATGTATCAGAGAAAGAATATATGTTATAAATTTACTTCTTTTAATCTAAGTTGAATTAATTCTCATGACAAATTTGAAAGTATTTTCTTTTTTTAATTCTAAGATACCAGAAAAATTGAGAAGGATAGAGGGGAAGGAGAAAGGAAATCCAACCTTATCTCAATGGGAATGTGGGGGAATGAAAAGTGATGAAAGTCACAGGGAACCCTGTTTTACCATGAGTAGGTATGCTCTGGTAATATGCAAATTTGATAGTATAAAGTGAAAGAATCATGTATGGATATAAGATGTTCAATAACAGAGGCTCAGGTTAATACCAGATAATAATCAGAGGTCATATGTATTGAGGCTATTCAACAAAGGTAACAAGCTTGTCTTGATACCTAAGGAGTTCTGACCTCGAAGTTTTATCCCTTGCATATCAGTACCAAAACATTTTGAGCCTCCTAATGAAGTACTATACTTTGTAATCTATCCAATTAAAATCGTCTGATGCAAATGCTGTTTTTGATTGTCTCCTCTTTTTTTTTTTTTTTAAGATTTTATTTATTTATTTGTTAGAGAGAGAGAGCGGGAGTGAGCACAGGCAGACAGAGGCAGGCAGAGGCAGAGGGAGAAGCAGGCTCCCTGCCGAGCAAGGAGCCCGATGTGGGACTCGATCCCAGGACGCTGGGATCATGACCTGAGCCGAAGGCAGCCGCTTAACCAACTGAGCCACCCAGGCGTCCCTGATTGTCTCCTCTTAAATTTAATCCCACACTAAGAAAATCCCATGTCTTTATTTACAAAGCAGTCAATAAAATTGGCAGAATATTTGCACATTGAAATATAGCATCTGCCTACATCCTACCAATCAAAACTTCAGTGTTACACTCTCACTCTTCTTGAATTTAACATAATCATCATGCATTCTATTCTGTTTTTTTGAAACTGAATTCTTCTGGAAAATTCAACAAAACATCATTTTATAACATCTCCCTTTTTTCCTTTATCTAAACCACTTTATTTCACCTTATAGCTCCTTAGGAGGATGATCAAGAATTAATATATATGTGGATATTTACATATGCTTATTTATATTAGACATATATTTACATTTTATATATAAATAGATAGTTAGAAATCAGGCACAATAGTTAGAAATCAAGTAATTACCTGATTTGAGATTTGAGGTATTACCTGATTTAAGAATGACTTCTGGGCATTAGTTATTTTGGCTATCATTAGAATATTTTATATTCTTGACAAAATTTACTGACATGAATTCTTATCCTTTCCTCAAAATTGAAACTGAATTTTTTAAAGAATTGATATCACCACAAATTTTGAATTATGACTATTCAAAATTATATATATATTTATATTAAAATAGTAGTAAAAATATAAAATATAAAGTCATCACATGAAAAAACTTGTTATAGGAATTTTTTAATTGCTTTCTGGTTTTCAGATTTAATTTAGAGTCAAATGTGTTTTACAACTGTAAGAGATTTTAATTTACAGTTTTTGTTAGGAATTCTTTCTTGTCAGCTTCTGATTAACATGTTTTTCTCCCTATGATTGGGTTATATTATTTAAGAAAAGCAGTAGGATGTAATAGAATGAATATGAGATTTGTATTAAGATGCAGATTTTACTAGCTGTGACACATACTAGGTTTATAATCATAAGCAAAGCACATTTTTTTCCTGAGATTTATTTAAAAGTAAATAGAAATACTGAAATATGGATTTTTAAGAAAACTGCATTAGTTAAATATACATTTGTGTATTTCCATGCATGTGCCATATGTCAGACATGTTGCTAAAGAAAAAGACACTCAGTTGCAGATAGAAGTAAGCATGCAGGAGATTTATTTGGGTGTGTTTCTGGGATCATCACCTTTGAAAGGGAAATAAAGGGAACATGTCTGGGTAAAGGGAATAGTTAGGCCATGATGAGGTCCAGCAAAATATACATCTGTCATCACAGGAAACTTTGAAGGCAGAATGACCCTTCATTGTTGTCTCAAATTTGGACAGAAGGTCAGGTCTTTGTTTGCCTGAATTAACCAGTCATTAGATGCAAGGGTGTGATATTTAGTTAGAGAAATCTTTTCAGCTGAGTTCCTAGAGTTCCTAGAGAGGTTTGACAGTGGAGGGATATTGCCAGCAGCACTTCCAACAACAGGCAGAATAAGTCCCTCAGTCTTGAAGGAGGATCTGAGTGACATATCACAATGTAATACACTGCATATCATTCTTAAAAAAAAAAAAGCAAATGTAGCAGAAAGTTAATATCCTCTCCCACAGCCATTCTCCACCTTTCCCCCCCCTAATAGAACCTCAATTTAGTTGAAATTACTCTAGCCGTTATTTCTGTCAGGGAAGACATTTGTATCCCCAGATTCTAGACTCAGAGGAAAAATTATGGTTAATACAAACAACTCTTTTCCACTGGGTTTCTGGGAAAGAATTACATCCTAATGCCCTAAGACATTCATTTTGTGTAATAAAGTAACTTCTCTCCCATGCATCTAAAATGGTGCTGACCATGTACTGTCCTTGGAAAAATTGATAATATAGTGTTTTATAGTGCTTTATTCTGTCCTGTAAACCTAAACCATCCCTGTAGTCTCATTAGCCTTTGCATGGTGGGCATTCTGAAATAGTTCTGTGAAAAGTGAGGGGGCATGATTCTTAGGGAACTTCTTGGAAGGTTTTTCTTGTGGTTAAAGGGCAAGTCAAGACAGGGATACTTTCATACTTATATCTGTACACTAGGATATGAAGATAAATTACCTAAATATTGTATCTCCATGGATAAAACTGGAAAAATGCTATCATTCTAGGATTAATATTATTGATTAAGAGATCCTCTGTCGGGACGCCTGGGTGGCTCAGTGGGTTAAGACACTGCCTTCGGCTCAGGTCATGATCCCAGGGTCCTGGGATCAAGTCCCACATCGGGCTCCTTGCTCAGCGGGGAGCTGCTTCTCTCTGCCCTGCCTGCCACTCTGCCTGCTTGTGCTCTCTGTCTCTCTTTCTGACAAATAAATAAAGTCTTTAAAAGAAAAAAAAAAGGAGAGATCCTCTGTCATATTTTCTATTACTGTTCTAACACTATATTAATACTATATAACTCATGATTATTTTCCTTCCTTCTTGGAAATAATGAAATAGACAAATAGAGGCTGTTAAATAAAACTAAGAATTTTTTCTAAGATTTCTGAGCCCAAATTTTAAAGGTAGATTTGTATATAAATTGTATATAAAGTTAGATTGTATATAACCTCAAAATAAAAAACAAACATTTCTAGCCAAGTTTTATTTACTATTTCTACTTATAGAACAGAAAGTTGATACTTCAACCCATGTTCAACATGTGATAAATGTATGATTGTTTATAACTAGTGCCAATCGACCATCCACTAAGAACTGAGTCAAAATTGATTACTTAAACAAAAGGCATTCCTGCTTCTTTGAAACAAATGCATTTATGGCTAATACCTTAGGTATGTACTCCCTAAAAGAAGGAACAGTTGTCATTAAGGCAGTCTCATGCACACAGTTTTTAGATATCCCTCACCCCAGGGAAAATAAGAATGGACTTTGGGCCTGGACTACTTTTCTTAAAGAGGCCACATAGCCTGTGCCGGGTTTATCACCTTGTATGAGAACATCTTTCCCTGGTTTGTGATCAATGATGGTTCCTTTATTCTGCTTAAGCAATTGTGTCAATGGCTGTCCGGCAAATCCCTAACTTTTAGCACTTCAGACTCTAAGGGAGAGGAAGGTGTCCTGCTCCTTCAACAGGAAATTGGTGTACATAAGATTATTTCACTATGCTGCTGCCAGGGTTACCCACTAGTTGTAAGATAGCAACACAAACTATTGGAGCTGACCTTTCTCTGTGTGAGTAAAAGTGAGGTCAATCCAGTGCTTGGCTGTGCTGTGTTTTCTTTGGCAACTCTTATACCAAGATGCAGTGGGCAGAAGTCTTTGGGCTTCTTGTCCTAGTGGCTGGCATGATGACCTTTGCTATCTTCCATGTAGTTGGAAGTCTTTCCCTGTCATTGGTGACCACCCATGGTGTTCTGCTCAAGAGCAGTCATGCTCAGACACAGCAAAAAGAAAAGAAGTAAAAATAAATATAATAATATGAGGGCAGAAAACAGTGTGATAATGGGTAGTGCCATCTGTTAAGCACTGAACTCAGTTTTGGCTCAAGTCATGATCTGAGGATCATGAGATTGATCCCCATGATGGGCTCAGTGCTCAGCGTGGAGTGTGCTTAAGACTTTCTCTCCCGGGACGCCTGGGTGGCTCAGTTGGTTAAGCGGCTGCCTTCAGCTCAGGTCATGATCCCACAGTCCTGGGATAGAGTCCCACATCAGGCTCCTTGCTCAGCAGGGAGCCTGCTTCTGCCTCTGCTGCCACTCTGTCTGCCTGTGCTCTCTCTCTCTCTCTCTCTAACAAATAAATAAATAAAATCTTTAAAAATTTTTTTTTCCAAAAAAAAAAACCTTTCTCTCCCTCTCTCTCTCTGCCCTTCCTCCTGACTCTCTCTCCAAAATAATTTAATTAATCTTAAAAAAAAACAATGTGGTAATTATAAAAGTTGTGCAATATTGGTTAATGCAAACTCAATAGTGGGGCTAAATTAGCCCTAGACAAAAGATTATTTGCTAAAATAATATTAAAAGCAAGTCTCAAAATAATAAAATATATCCAAGTAACTTAACTGCATACTGAATAGATCACATTAATATTTAAGATTTTATACAAGAAAACCCAATACACAAATGTAAAATTCACATGTGACATTTATTAAAAAATTATAGTGCATTTTAAAAAGCAAAAAACTATGACCTATAACCAAGAAGATTTCAGTCAATAGAAATAGGTAAAAGAATACACGAGCATTTCTGTTAGTGTTTTTCATTTCTAGCATTTCTTTTTGGTACTTTCTTAGAATTTCCATCTTTTCATACATTGCTATCTATTCTTGCATGTGATTCACTTTCCTTAGAGCCCTTAGCATGTCAATTATAATTGTTTTAAATTGCTGGTCTGATCATTCCAGCATCCTTACCATATCTGCACCTGGCTTTGATGTTTGTTCTCTCTCCTTAAACTGTGTTTTTGCCTTTTAAGTAAGTCTTGTAATTTTTTTTTCTTGATAGGGAGACATTAGGAAAACCCCTGTAAAAAGGACGTTTGTGATATGGTGGCAAGGTATTAGGGGAGAGCAATCTTTCCGTAGTTCTATGATTAGATTAGTCTTTCGAGCCTATGCCTCTAGACTATGAACTTACTTGTGCTTCTCAGACTCCCTTCCTTGAAGTCAGAGACAGGACTAAAGTGGGCTGGAGTTGGTTATTTCCCTTCCTTATGGAAGGCTAGAGCCAGCTGAAGTTGGGTATTTCCCTTCCTCCAAATCACTTAGGTTCTGATAAAACCCAGACAGATTTGGCTCTGCTTAGTTTCTCCTGAGGGCAAACCTTGTTAAGAAGAATAGAGATTTTCTATTTAAAAAAGTGGTTCCTTGGGACGCCTGGGTGGCTCAGTTGGTTAAGCAGCTGCCTTCGGCTCAGGTCATGATCCCAGCATCTTGGGATCGAGTCCCACATCGGGCTCCTTGCTCGGCAGGGAGCCTGCTTCTCCCTCTGCCTCTGCCTGCCACTCTGTCTGCCTGTGCTCTCTCTCTCTCTCTCTCTCTCTAACAAATAAATAAATAAAATCTTAAAAAAAAAAAAAAAAGTGGTTCCTTTTCCTTCCCTCCGCTACAAGCATGAGGGGATTTTCCTCAGATATTTGCTGCCAGGGCCTGGTAGATTTCCTAGAGGTAAAGTTTATAAAAGTGTGAAGGTCCCCAAATGACTGATTCCCTCTGAAGCTGTTAACTCTCAGACTTGCCCACAGAGTCCAGCAATGTATCAACTACATTTTAGGTTTCCCTATCCCAACACTAATGTGTATACAGGTTTCAGCTCATGGCAAATTGCAATTATCTGTATTTGCCTGTCTGTCTCTCCATTTGGTGGGGGCAGTGACCTCACCTTTCATGGATTTGAGAGTTGTTGACTTTTCAGTTTATTTCATTTTTTTGTTTTGTTTTGGTTTTTTTAGTTGTTGTTAGGACAGAGTGGTAACTTCCAAGCTTCTTACATGCCAGATAAGAAAATACAAAATTTGGGACGCCTGGGTGGCTCAGTTGGTTAAGCGGCTGCCTTCGGCTCAGGTCATGATCCCAATGTCCTGGGATCGAGTCCCACATCGGGCTCCTTGCTCGGCAGGGAGCCTGCTTCTCCCTCTGCCTCTGCCCGCCTCTCTGTCTGCCTGTGCTCGCGCTCTCTCTCTCTCTAACAAATAAATAAATAAAATCTTAAAAAAAAAGAAAATACAAAATTTTATTTTGTTAAATGAATAAATATACCCAGTAAATGCTTACCTTGTTTTAGAAAGGCATATAATGGAAAACTATCAGAAATCTAATTCCTACTCCTCATATTCAGTCTTCCCAATAGAGTAATTATCTTTTAATTATTTGGTGTTGTGTAAATTGATTTAATTATGATGTTTAAACATTAATTTCCTAACTTACAGATGATAGAAAAAACTCTACTGGCAGCCAATCTGGAAAGTTGAGACTATGGGTTCATTGCATGACTCCCTAATGTATCCCTCCTTGCATAGACAGATATGTCTCATTAAGGCTTATTACAGTAAATGACCATTGATCTTCCTCGGTTCTATTACATTTTTATTCATTATCATCCTTCATTCTAATAGAAATGCATTTAACATGAAAAATATCAGAATTTGGGGAGACTCTGTGAAAGTTGGCAAATACAGTTTTAAACTCAATATCTGGTACCTAAATGGCAGATGGGTGAATTTCACTAGCATTGGTTATTGCAAATGGGTGAATTTCACTTGGAAACTACAATCGTAGATGGTTATTTCACTATATTTTAATATTAAGTAGATAAAACCTACATAAAATCCATGAAGGAGATATACGGAAAGAAAATCCCTGGCCTAGGAAGTTATTGAGCAGGGAAGAGTGAATTAAGAGGACACTGAATTTAGCATAAAAACATATTTGCTTGAGACATCCACCCAGAATTTTCAAAGCACTATAGAAAGTGGGAGAAAGGATCTTTCTTAATATGTAATTGAGTAGAGTTTACTGTAAGCATATTGTTAAGCAAACAACCTACTCTGAGTGACAAACGTTTCCAAGCTCTGACAACTAACCGCCAAGTGAAGCAAAGTAAACAGGTCTCCAAGTGACAACAGGAAACAGATATTTGACAGTATATGCAGTCAAATTACTCAGTTTAACTGAAGGTATGGCAGTACCTACTCTGTTGTTTTTCTGAGACATCTAATGATTAAACATGACCAGTCATTCCCCCACGTGTTAGAAGGGAAATGTTTCTGAATAGGTACATCTTCACAGAATTCCTTAGAGCTCTATAGATTCAAATGTGAAACCAAGTTTGAGAAGTACTAGAAAGAGCTGAGACCTTTATTTCATGATCTAATACCTTATCATCATGATTCTGGTTTGTGGGTTGGTTTTGTTTGTTTGTTTGTTTGTTTCCATTTGGATTTTTTTATTTTTGGTAAGATGAAACCTAATATTATTTCTTGCCTGGGGTATGAACTCCTGGAGGAATATTGTGATGAGTTGGTTAAAAACAGAAATTTTAGAGTTACGAAGTTCCGGATTTAATCCATACTTTTTGTTTTGTTTTGTTTTCTGGTTTTATTGTTTTGTAAGTAACCCTTCTGAAACAATGGCACATGAGGAAATTAAAAAAATGCATATGAAGGTGGAAGATAGCAGACTCCTTGAGTTATTTTAGTTAGTTACTATATATAGTAGTTATTAAGATTTAGTTTGTTATGTTGGTAGCAACAACTGAAGTTATGGGGATTGTGAGAGTGTGAGATATAGGACTTTGATGACATTTGTGACAGGGTGTTTTGGTAGCTGTAGGCATTGGCAAGTTGAACTTTCAAGTGGGGTTCAATGGACAGGAAACATAATGTGAAATGTTAATCTAAAAGTTGTATTCCTTGGCCCCTAAAGGTCCCTGAGATGTATTCAGGGGTCTGTAAGACCAAAACTATTTTATAATAGTTTTTAGATAATAATACTAAGGCATTCTTTTCCTTTTTTTTCTTCATGTGTTAATTTTCACACACATACAAAAGCAGTGGTAGGTAAAATTATCAATTATTCAGCACAAATCAAAACACCTCTGCTATCATGTAATAGTCATTATATTTTAAACTGTCACCTACTCACAGGAAACAAAAAGTTTCTCCAAGAATGTTTTGATGAAGCAGTAATATAATTAGCTTTCTCATATCTTGAACTTAAGTTAATATATTTTTAAAAATATTCTCTATAACACATTGAGAATATAGAAAAATCACTTCTGTGCACTGAAATAAAACGATTGTCTTGGGGAAAAAGCACTTGTGTGATTGATTTGTCAGCTGACCTAGCTACTTATTTTATGGAATGCCACTTTCACTTAAAAGAACAACTGACAGACTAACGATGGTATACAGATTTGGGCATTGGCAGAGATATTAAAAAAAAAAAATGTTGAAATGAGCCTGTCACTGCAAGGGGGAAAAATCTGTACTTTTGGCATCAATGATAAAATTTGAACTTTTAAGGAAAATAAGAATTTTGAAAAACACATCCAGGATCAAGAGCTGAATAGATTTTCAAGACTTAAAAAACCTTTCTAGTGAGATGGGTGGTGTTATTAACAAATGCAATTGTTTTAGATACTCTACCATATGATTTGGCAATATGTGAAAGAGCTTCAATATCAGTGATTCAGTGTTTTCCAAATGGCCAATTTATAATGTTGCAAAATGAACATGGGTGTAATATCCACTCAAAGTACAAGATAGAACAATGGATTTTAAAGTAACTGAATATGAAAAATTTTTAATGTGATTTCAGAATTCAACTTGCAGCTATCCTTGAAGAAACTACCTTCTTTTTCTTTGAATTTTGGTGTACTATCAAAGTAGGATAATTGTAATCATTTCAAGAGAAGAATAAAATATTCCTTATTTTTCAAACTTCCTTACCTGTGAGAAGTCATATTTTCTTTATTTTTATTTTTTTTTAAGATTTTATTTATTTATTTGTTAGAGAGAGAGAGCGAGCATTGGCAGACAGAGCGGCAGGCAGAGGCAGAGGGAGAAGCAGGCTCACCGCCGAGCAAGGAGCCCGATGCGGGACCCGATCCCAGGACGCCGGGACCACGACCCGAGCCAAAGGCAGCCGCCCAACCAACTGAGCCACCCAGGCATCCCCATATTTTCTTACTACTCTTCCATCAAAACAAAAATATGACAGAATGTGGTTGTATGTTCTGAAAATTATAGTGAACTTTTTAAAAAGCAATAACAAAAATTTTATACAGTATGATTCTATTTACATAAAATTCTTAAAATGACAAAAGTTTTAGGTTTGGGTAGCAAACTAGCTACTGGTGGCCAGTAGATAAGGAAGTAGTAGGATGGGAGGAGAGAAGGTGTGATTACTAAAAAGATAGTAGGAGAGATCTCTTTGGTGATTAAAATATTGTATTTTGCATTTTGCAAATACAGATTTTGCAGTATTGTAGTTTGGCAATATCCTGGTGGTTGTATTTTATTATAGTTTTGCAATATGTTAAATTGGTGGAAATTGAGCAAAGGGTAACTGAAAGCTCTATGTGTTATTTTTTAGAACTTCATGTTAATTTACACTTACCTCAAACTAAAAACTCAATAGAAGTTACAGATAATATTCACTGCTTATATATAAAATATAGGTGGTGTTTACAGCAGAAATTAGAAACGAAATCTCCAACACCTGGGAAATAGAATAAACCATACTTATAAATTGCTCTTATTAATAGCATTTTACCTATAGGTATTTTTAAATTTATTTTTTATTAAGTTTTTAATTTTAATTCTAATAATTAACATACAGTGTTATATTAGTTTCTGTTGTACAATATACATCATTACTCAGTGCTCATCATAAGACTACTCAATTTCCTTTGCTTATTTCACCCAAACCCCCACCCACTTTCCCTCTGATATGCTTTATTTTAAACAAGTACTCTCGATGAAGTATTGTTGTTGTTTTTCAATGAGAACATTTTTTACTTAAATCATACTTCAGAATACATGGTTCTAAAAATATATATGTAAAACATTCTATCCAAGAAAAACAGAATACACATTTTCTTCAAGTACACACAGAAAAATCCCTGGTTAAAGTCACATAAAAAAAGATGTAACAAATATTACAAATTTAAGAAGACTGAAATCATACCAAGTATATTTTTCAACCAGAATAATTAAAAACTAAAGATCAACAATTAAACAGCTGGAAAAATCTAAAATATAAATGTTAAATATTTAATATATAAATAGTAAATGGTACATTACTATACAAGCAATGGACCAAATAAGAAATGGATCAAAATGTGTCTGAAGGGGCTCCTGGGTGGCTCAGTTGATTAAGCATCCAATCTTTGGTTTCAGCTCAGGTCATGGTCTCAGGGTCTCGAGTTTCAGCCCCCATGTTGGGCTCTGTCCTCAGTGGGAAGTCTGTTTGAGATTCTCTCTCTCCCTCCCACTTCCCCCCTCCCTTTTCTTTAAAATAAAATAAACAGAATATCTTAAAAAAATATATCTCAAAAGAAAAAAGGCAATGTTCTAAGACCCACAGTTTGTAGCAAAAGCAGATAGAGTAAAATTTATGCTATAAATGCTTGTATTAAGAAAAGACTTTAAATAAACAGTGTTATACCACAAGGAACTGGAAAAAGAAGAAACTTTGCTGAAATTTAGTAGGTGAAGGAAATAACAAAGAAAGATCAGAAATAAATAAAATAGAGACCAAAATAAACAAAAACACAATATTGAAGGTAATGACCAGTTTTTCCTAAATAAATAAATAAACAAACAAACAAAATTAGCAATGCTTTAACTACATTAACTAAGAAAAAACAGAGAAGGCTCAAAAACCGAAATGAGAAATGGAAAAAAAAAAATACAACAGATAACCACAGAAATACATAGTGTGATAACAGATTACTATAAACAATTATATACTAACAAATCAGATAAATTAGAAAAAAATAAGAGATAATTCCTAAAAACACACAAGTTGTCATGATTGAATCATGAATCTTGAATCTAAGAAATAGGAAATGTTGTACCAATAACAAGAATGAAAGTTGAGTTAGTAATCAAAAATCTCCCACCACAGAAAAGTCAAAGACCACATGGTTTCATTGGTAAATTCAACCAAATATTTAAAAAATAATTAATAACAATCTTTATCAAAATCTTACAAATAATTGAATAGAGACAATACACTCAAAATCATTCTATGAGGCCAGTGTTACCCTGATACCAAAACAGGATAAAAGCAATACAACAACAAAAAAGTCAACTTTGTTATCTATGTATTGCTACTCTTTCTTTTGATATCCATTTGTGTGATGTTTCTCCATTCTCTCACTTTCAATCTTCAGATGTCTTTATGTCTAAAATGAGGCAGCACATAGATAGGTCTTTTTTTTTTTTTAATCCATTCTGACACTCTGTGTCTTTTGATTGATTGATTTAGTCCATTTACTTTCAAAGTAATTACTGATATGTATTTTTTACTTGTTTTGTCATTGTTTCTGAAGATTTTCTCTGATCTTTTCTTGTCTTTGTCACTTTTGATCTCTCCTTTGCACTCAAAGGGTTTCCTTTAATGTTTCTTGCAGGGCTGGTTTAGTGGTCATGAACTCATTCAATTTTTGTTGGGAAACTCTTTCTCTCTCCTATTCTTAATGATAAACTTGCTGGATAGACTATTTTTTTTTAAAAGATTTTATTTATTTATTTGACAGACAGAGATCACAAGTAAGCAGAGGCAGGCAGAGGAGGGGGCGGGGAAGCAGGCTGCCCGCGGAAGCAGAGAGCCCAATGTGGGATTCGATCCGAGGGCCCTGGGATCATGACCCAAGCCAAAAGCAGAGGCTTTAATCCACTAAGCCACGCAGGTGCCCCTGGATAGACTATTATTGACTGCAGACTTTTCCCATTCAGCACTTTGAAAAGATCATGCCACTCTCTCCTGGATTCCCAAGTTTCTGTTGAGAAATCTCCAGCTAGCCTTATGGGTTTTCCCTTGTAATATAAGGACTTCCTTTATCTTGCTGCTTTTAAGACTTTTGTCTTTATTGTTATGTTCTGTAAATTTCATTACAATATATCCTGGTGCTGATCTACTTTTGTTGATTTTGAAGGGAGTTTGCTGTGCCTCCTGGATCTGGATATCTGTTTCTTTCCCCATTGTAGGGAAGTTTTCTGCTATTATTTCCCCCAACTAAATTTTCTGCCTCTTTTTCTCTTTCTTCTTTTTCTGGGAATCCTATAACACAAATGTTATTACATTTGATGGAGTCACTGAGCTCCCTAACTCTTTACTCATGTTAGATAATTCTTTCCTGATTTTGTTCAGTTTCTTTATTTTCCATTATTTTGTGTTCTAGGTCACTAATTTGTTCCTCTGCTTCTTTAAGCCTGCTTTTCATTGCATCAAACTTATTCCCAGTATACTTTATTGCATTCCTCATCTCTGATTCTTTTTAAACACTTTTATCTCCATGGTAAGGTCCTTCCTGATGTCTTCCACTCTTTTCTCAAGCCCATTGAGTATCCTTATGATTTTTACTTTAAATTCTCCATTAGGCATGTAAATTATATCTCTTTTGCTTAGATCTCTGTGGCCTTATGTAGTTTTCTCATCTGGGATAAATTCCTCTGTCTTGGGATTTTATCCAGTCTTCCATTTATTTACGGTCCTCCACTATACCAGCTGTCCTACCAAAGGGTGCTTACTTTTTTAATTCTAATGAAGTCATCATGATTATATAAGATGATAACATATGGGAAAGCTGGGTAAAGGGAATATAGAATTTTTTTCATTACAGTTCTACATATTTAAAATTATTTCAAAGTGAAAATTTAAAGTCAACTAAATAAAACTAAACAACCAAAAAGCAAAAATTATTTAAAAAGATGAAAATTAAATTTGGTAAAATAATAATGGTTGAAAAATAGATTAATTTAGCTGCACATAGGAGGGAGAAAGAAAGTGTTAAGACAAAATCTAGCAATGATAAAGTAATATATGTAAAAAAGAAATTCTGAAAATTAAAATCACTGTGAGGTACTTTCACTCCAAAAAATAGAAATTTAAAATAAAACCACAAACTGGCATCATTTATGAACATTTGTAAACTTTCCACCAACTGAAGTTACCCAGATACATGTAAAATGTTGCTTTTTTTTTTCTTCTAATGATGAAAAAATCTCAATATGATATATTGGATAATTTCCTCATTATGGTAATATGTAAAAGCCATAAGATCACATTGATTAAGTATTAAATTTTAACTTTGATATTGACTTTCAGAAATCACATTAAAAAGTATAACAAGATAAAGGCAAAACAACAGCAAAAAAAACCACAAAAATTATTCTAACTCATTCTAACATAATAGCTAACACATGAAATTTGGGGAAACTTATTTAAATCAAGAATAATTTAAAAAAAAGAATTATTCAGAAAACTTTTGATAAATCAAAAGCATTATTATCAATATTCAAGGAATTTTATAAGTATATTTATATAATTATATAAACATGAGTAGAAAGCATTGTAGATTTCCATATTGAAAATAAAGAAGAATCAGCCACATTTTAAATACATACTATATACTTGTGTTTATGGCCAGATTTATCAAAACACATCTTTGTTAATCAGAGCCCTCTTTTCCTATTCAGCTGGAAAGTCATTCAAACATGCATTGGTTGTTAGTGTTCCTTTCTTTCTCCAGTAACCACAAATTTAGAAATATGATTCATATCTATAATTCAGAATATTCTTGGGATGCCTGGGTGGCTCAGTCAGTTAAGTATCTGATTCTTGGTTTGGGCTTAGGTCATGATCTCTTGGTCATGGGATGGAGCCCTGTGTCCAGCTCCCCACACAGAGTAGGGTCTGCTTCAGATTCTCTCTCCCTTTCTTTACCCCTCTTTTCCTTCCCCCACTCATGCATATGGGTGTGCACTCTCTCTCTCTAAGATAAATAAATAAAAAATTTTTTAAAAATACTTTTCCACTGTTAGCTATGATAATTCATGAATGGGCACATAAATCAAAGTAAGATAAACAGAAAATTTCCTGGACTTCATTTGCCAGATATTTTGCCCTTTGAAATTCTCTTAGTGTAAATAAATCCAGTCCAAAGGTATCTTTTTAAAAAATTTTTATTTATTTATTTGACAGAGTGAGAGAGATCACAAGTAGGCAGAGAGGCAGGCAGAGAGAGAGTGGGGGGAAGCAGGCTCCCTGCTGAGCAGAGAGCCCGATGCGGGACTCAATTCTAGGACCCTGAGATCATGACCTGAGCCAAAGGTAGAGGCTTAACCCACTGAGCCACCCAGGTGCCCCCAAACGTATCTTTGAAAGGAAAAAAATAAAAAAGAAGAAAGGAAAGAAAGGAGGGAAGGGAAGAGAAGAGTTTTAGAATATAAATTGTCATCATAATAAATTGCAAAAAAAATTTCAAGTAGACAATTCTTCATTGATAGATTTACTGTTTTCTCTATAGTGGTGTTATATTAGACCTAGGATTGCCATACTGGCATGTGACTTCAGATACACAGATTAATTTCTAGTACCTCTATGAAGGTAACTGAGCCAAATATTTGTTTGAAAGAGAGCTTATTGCCCCCATTATATTTTTTTTTCCATTTTATTTTTTTTTATTTCTTTTCAGTGTTCCAGCACTCATTGTTTATGCACCACACCCAGTGCTCCATGCAATACTGTTTCCTACATAATACCTACCACCAGGCTCACCCAAAATCTCACTCCCCTCCCCTCCAAAACTCTAAGTTTGTTTCTCTTTTGGAACTTCATCAAGATCAAAAGCTTCTGCACAGCAAAGGAAACAGTCAACAAAACAGAGGCAACCCTTGGAATGGGAGAAGATATTTGCAAATGACACTACAGGCAAAGAGCTGATATCCAGGATCTATAAAGAACTCAAACTCAATGCACACAAAACAGATACTCACATCAAAAAATGGGCAGAAGACATGAACAGACACTTCTCTAAAGAGGACACAGAAATGGCTAGCAGATACATGATGAAAAATGTTCCTCATCATTAGCGATCAGGGAAATTGAAATCAAAAGCATATTGAGATACCACCTCACGCCAGTTAGAATGGCCAAAATTAACAAGACAGTAAACAACAAGTGTTGGAGAGGATGTGGAGAAAGGGGAACCCTCTTACACTGTTTGTGGGAATGCAAGTTGGTGCAGCCACTTTGGAAAACATTGCGGAGATTACTTAATAAATTAAAAATAGAGCTTCCCTATGACCCTGTAATTGCACTATTGGGTACTTACCCCAAAGATACAGATGTAGTGAAAATAAGGGCCATCTGTACCCCAATGTTCATAGCAGCAATGGCCACAGTCACCAAACTGTGGAAAGAACAAAGATGCCTTTCAACAGATGAATGGATAAAGAAGATATGCTCCATATATACAATGGAGTATTATGCCTCCATCAGAAAAGATGAATACCCAACTTTTGTATCTACATGAATGGAACTAAAGGAGATTACGCTGAGTGAAATAAGTGAAGTAGAGAAAGTCAAGTATCATATGGTTTCACTTACTTGTGGAGCATAAGGATGAACACAGAGGACATTGGGAGATGGAGTGAAGAGGTGAGTTGGGAGAAACTGGAGGGGAGATATGCCCCAATATATTTTTTAAAATACTAATATCAGACACAATTTATATTTGTCTTTAGTGAATTTAAATAATTTTGGAGAGCTTAAACACATTTTGATATTCTGGTAAAACATTTTAATGAATAAGGAAATATATTCATTTGAAAAAATATGAAAATATTAACTATCAAACATCTTTTATTTTGTCTCCTAGAAATTCTTTCTAATATGGTAGTTCTTAATGAAATTATTGAAGAATATAAAAATGTATTTCTAAAATTGAAAATGCAACCTAATATGGAAAAAAATGACTTTTAAAATAAAATCTCCAAATGCCCTTCATAGGGCTGCACTGCATTTTTATTCGGCTTTTATGTCAATCTTCTCAACTTAAAGCTGTCGCTATCACAGCTGCATATGTATTTTAGTGGATTTAGTAGAAAACAGCATGCAAAAAACAGCATAAATTTAAGGGATGGGAATACTACAACTAAATGTTGAATTATGTTTAAGCATTTCCTATATGACAGTTATGTAGCACTTTCTCCACTGTCAAAGAACTTTATGATTATTGTAAATACTTAGTTCCTTTCCATGAGGCCAAAATATTGAGTGTTCTTCACCTTAAACAGCTCTCAAGGAAACTGAAGTATAGAATAGATAAAAGGATGCCACAAGGTCATCTCATGAA
>ML102657.1:0-66803 GCA_003697995.1 Taxidea taxus jeffersonii
GCTCCAGCTCTCTCTGACAAAAAAAACAAAAACAAAAAAACTTAAAAAAAAAAAAAGAAAGTCAGCCTTCTCCAAGCATAGCCCAAAAGCAAAAATAAGAGAAAAGAGTTACTAAATAGAATTCGATCACCAGATTAGAATCAGGCCCATAACTCATCAGTGACATTATACATTGGTTGCTCTGCCTCGGGAGTCCAATGACACCACTGTTTTTTTTTTAGGAAAAGCAGAATTCTTTCCTATGGCTTAAATTTGGCAAAGAGCTCTTCAGGCCCTAGAGAGGGACTTCTTCAAGGTTTGCCTGTAGGAGGCAGGTCTATTCAGCTCACGGGAAGGCCCCACAGTAAGCATCATGGAGCGGGGAGGGGCCAGGAGGCTCAAAGACTGCAGAAGTCCTGGAAAAATCACCCCTACTCTAATGGGTGACTTCAGTTCCATGGGAGATGATGGGAAATGCAAGGAAAAGCACCAGTAATAAAGGTCCACTTGAAATGCATGCTAAGAGTTAGTTAGAAGTTATCAGTAAAAAGAATGAAGTCAGGGAGCCACAAGGGAAGTGGGTATTAAACAGTATTTGAAGAAGAGGATATGCCCAGGGCCCAGAAGTAGGGTGGGCACTGCCAACTAGGTTGTCTGCATGCTGACACAAGAGGTGTCACAAGAGGAAGCAGAGAGGATTTGATCAATGGCAGCAGGGTTCAGTGTCCAGGGGAAGACAATTGGCCACGTGTTGGATCTAATTGAATTTCTTTTCCTTCATTCTGCAGCAAAAGCAGGCACGTTCTTAACTCAGATCACAGTGGTTTAGTTCTGTTTTCCATTTGGACATTTTCCCTGCCTCATAGAGTTCCTTTCGAATGTTCGGGTTTCCAAAGGGCTTTTTGCATTTGGGCGATGTGAGTTCAGATCCTGATGGTGTTCCTCAGCACTAAAAGAACACGAAGATCAACTCTTAGCTTTCAATAGAGGGTGAGGGAATATGCTTTTAAAATTGTAACACTTATGCCTTTTTATAGGAGGGTCACATTTACAATTGAATAAAGCTCCTAATTTTTTTTCATCATTAGACAAATATATTAAAAGGAACTAAAGATTTTTATTAAAGGCCAGTAGGGGAGAGATGGTACAGATTTCCCATTAGGGAGTTTCAAAGAATCCACTTCCGAGGGTACGTAAGGAAGACTCTGGGTCTGTCTGTTAAGTACCTGCTGTGCTTTCCTCATCAAACAGAAAACAGGCAGGTGTACTGGAGCCACACAGTGAATTCAGATGATCATTCCAACATACCCAGAGTCAAGGGTCTGGATGCCAGCAGCTGAAGCAAGCAGACTTTTCCTCCCTATAGGATCCAGATATGTGAGGCAAAACTTGGCTTTCTTACATGGAATGGTACCTTGTGAGTTGTGGGTTTTTTTCCTGATATGCTAGAGGGAAGAAAAATAGCTGAGCTTTGTAAAATGACAGCTCTGTATTTTTAAATGAGTTTGAAAAGCCGACTAAATTATGTATTTTATTGCCTCTGCGAGTATCATATTAAATGAGTATTTTATTTTAAAGGATTAAATAAATGAAAATAATTTTTGTAATGTTTGGTCTATGTGAGTCTTTGTGACAACTGTCAAGATTTCTTCATTGTTCAATTGTAGAGATATAAATAAGGTGGGGTTTCTCTAATATTAGATTGTTCTCTGAGAAGTGCCTGAAAGAAACTCTTAATTAAATATTCTAATAATTGGGTCTCCTACAGATACAGATTGAGGTTGTCCCCAAGCAAATCATACTGGGGGAACATTAATCAAAGACTTAAAAACAGTGTGACAATGACAACTGATTTAAAATAATAATAAAAGTATTACATGTTCTGATAAAGAAGACTACTATCACCTTTTATGAAAAATTTACATATATATACATAGTAATGTATAAATATGAACATATATGGACATATATATAACGAGAGAGAGAACATATATATTTAGAGAGACACAGAGAAAGAGACTTCAATTATGGTAGCAGTGCATTAAAATCTCTCACCAACTGGATTGAAGAAACTCTGGATATGAGCCCCATCTGACTCCTCAAAGACATCATGCTGTTGTCCGTCTAGAAACTTGACTCCCTTCCAGCGGGAAACAATTTATCTTTCTTGGAATATTTGACAACCCATTGCCTCTCAAGCATTTGCCTCTTCAAAAACCACATTAGTTTAGCACAAGAGTCTTTATACTATGTTATGGATACTCCTGGGAGTTCTTAAAATTGTCCAAAGGGTATGCAGGCATGAATAGGGAATCAGTTTCCATTTCTTCAATTTCCATAGGTGTACTTTCCCAAAACTCCCCTGCTTGAGAAGCCCCAGGGCTGCACTTGTCCTGGGTTTCCCCTCCTCACTTCCCCTTTCTTGGCAGGGCTCTCCCCTCGAAAGGAAAAGCCTACTCTTGCCATCATCTACCTATAGTGGATAGGCCCAGGGCAAAAGACTTTCGAGCACCAACTAAGGGAATAATTCAAAATAATAGTGTCTGTGAAAGGCTTCTTATCTTTTTAATTGATTACATACATGTCTATTTAAGACTTTAGGAAGAGGGTATTTTTTACCTGTGTTGGAATATTTTAATATAAGAAATACTCTAGAGTGGGAATAAAGAAAAATTTCCATGTACATGCTAGCATTTCCATCCCCAACGTTTTACTCCCCCAAAAAAAGCCTCTTTCTTGAGGATAATCCAAACCCATATTGATATATTTGTTAGAATTAAAAAATGAAGTCAGATTTGGCTGATTGGTTTAACAAGGGCCCCTGTTTTGCCAGTTAGGACATATGAAGGACATGTTTCATAAATTAGATGAGCTAAATCTGCAGCTCCAAGGTTTAAAAAATATATTAAAAACATGTGATAATGCAAAAACCATATTTTAAAAATAATTGACCTAGAATATGTAAAGACTCTTAACAACCCAATAATAAGAAGGTAAGTCAATTTTTTAAATGAGCAAAAATAATTTGAACAAACAAGCAAAGAATGACTGTAAAGCAAATAAGCACGTGGCCATGGCAAATGAATACAGGAAAAGATGTTCAACATCATTAATACTTAGATAAATGCAATACCTCAATAAGGTACTACCTAAATACCCATAAAATGGCTAAAATGAAAAATTAGTAATGATAGCAAGTACTGATGAGAATATAAACAGTAACTCCCATAGTTTGCAGGTGGCATGGTCATTTTCCAAACCAGTTTGCAGCTTCTTATAAAGTTAAGCATCCACTAAATACTTAACAGCAATCCCACTCTTAAGTATTTATGCAGTTACTAGAAGTAGAGCACAGTAAGAGAAAGCTCAGGGGCCAGGAACTTGCAGGGGGCCTTGACTTTAAGAGGCGCAAGGGAACATGGGGGGTGATGGAAATGTTCTAAATCACAACTTTGGTGGTGGTTACACAATTTCAAGCACTTGTCAAAATGCGTAGGACCGTACACTCTAAATCGGTGCATTTTGTTCCATGTAAATCATACCATTAATAAAGCTGGCTAAAAATGTGACTGTCCAAGATGTAGCAGGGAAATTTACTACACTTTTCCTGACCCTCTGAGAACACTGAGTAAAATTTGGAGCCTCTAAGTGAAAGAGTAACAGGCTCTAAGAGCTGTCAGACAAGTCTACTAAAGCCTTTGCTCGTATACTTCTTAGAAATTAAAAGCCCAAGTTCCAGAAACATTTTGAAAAACAGGTATTTTCAATTCTTTCCTTGCAGCAAAACTGAAAAAGATTCTCACTGAGTTGTCAACTCTTGCATTTAAAAAAAGGGGGGGGGCAGTTGAGGATAGACCACTGTGACTTTTTGGCATATAACTTGGAGGAAGTTCAAGTTTGAGGGGCTATAGATACCAAAAGTCCTTCCACTGTCAATCTACCTCTTTACGTGAAACAAGGCTGATCAGCACTTAAACCCAGAGAAACAAGAAAGGGGAACAAAATACATGATAAAACTTGGGCACAGAAAGTTAAGGAACTTTCTCCATATCACACAGGTAGCAAGTGTAAAACTTGATTAGAACTTGAGAAATGTGGCGCTCTTCTTGTACTATTGACCAAAGTGCTACACTAGGCAATATTTGTCCACATATGTGGAATTTTTAATATTTCATAAATGTGTTACTTAGGATAAAACTCTACAGTGGAGATGGAACTGTAATATAAATTCAAGTAGGAAGAAAAATAATGTGAAATTACCAAATATGGAAGCAGAACTTGTCCATGTTTTTTTTAATTGGACAATGGGTATCATACCTATGAGGTATGAGGCTTAGATTAGATACATTAGATACATTTAAAAGCAATGTGACAATTTAATAAAATTTTCAGTACTTTCAAAATTGTATTTGTAACTATTGTCAGAAATTGAATTTGCATCTATTTAATCTTATTATGAGAAATGCCAAATGTCACCTAAAAATGTACAAGGTGTACATAGGTTTTAAAAATTATTTGGAGGCTATGCAATCTAGTTTCTTTTTTTATTTTAATTTTAGGGTTCTAACCTTCTCTTAACTTCCTAAGGATTGCATTTAAAAATCTGGTCAGTGTTATAAAGATGGTAGGGGAAGCTAAGGAATGATTGTCCTTTCTGGAAATAAAATACACAAACAAGCAAAAACAACCATATGTCTCAACTATAAGCATTCCTAACTTATAGACCCGATGACTACTATAACTGGAGATGCCTTGGGTAAAAAGTCTCCCACATAAACATCTGAGGAAGCAGTGATGGTGGACAAGAGGAGGCTAATAGTTGTAGGGAACCATCAAGACAGTTTCTTGATGTCAGTTTTGCTTGGTACACAAGGTGGCAAGTTCCATAAAAGCAATGACTATAACATTCAATTTGCCATATCTCTTATCAAAAAAGCAGCTCAATACATACTTGTGAAATTGAATACATTGGCCCTGAGTCAGATTATAAAAAATATTGTTCATTTTCAAGCCAAAAGAATCTTCCCCATAAACTTAAATCTGAAAGTAATAAATAGAAGTTGTAGATATAGGGAATAGGAAATATTTTTTAAAATTATTTCCAAGTAGTTATTCCCAAGTCATGTGTTATAATATTTCACTTTGTACCTGGAATGATCATAATTTTTGTTAATTCTCCATAGATTATTAAAATTTTTAAAGGATAATTATACTATTCACTGTTTGCTATGACAAAAATGAAATCCTGCCATATAGCAATCAGGTGGAATCGGAAGGATAGAAAAAGATTAAAGTTACATAATTCTAGCATACAGTAGTCATTTTTAAAGCTTTTAGATACATATTTATTATGTTGGGTTTCCAACTGCCCATGGAGTCATCATTCAGACTATTCTTTGACTATTGAGTAAATACCCATTAGGTGTGATTTTAAGCATTCATTATTAATTCAGCCAACCAGAACAAACCTATTAAGAGTAAGTCTACCTGGTTTATCAAGTAGATTCTTAGGAATGTGCTTAAATGTTATATTTATTCATCAGACCTCACTAGAATCCCAAAGTTGTGTATTCCTTATGTCAGAGACTTTTTTTTTTAGATTTTATTTATTTATTTGACAGAGAGATCACAAGTAGGCAGAGAGGCAGGCAGAGAGAGAGGAGGAAGCAGACTCCCCGCTGAGCAGAGAGCCCGATGCGAGGCTCGATCCCAGGACCCTGAGACCATGACCTGAGCCGAAGGCAGGGGCTTTAACCCACTGAGCCACCCAGGTACCCCATGTTAGAGACTTTTAATGTTCTGTGTCAAACGATGTTCTACAAAATGTTGAAGTGATAAAATAGGATTAAGTTTATAACCCAGGTGTTAATTCTCATGATATAAAATGGGCCATGAATGACTCGCCAACATTATAAAGAGCTTTGCTACCTTCTGGTGTCTAAATGCCCCATACATTGTCTACCCACACTTCCAGCCCCCACCTCTCCAGTCACACTAGAAATGGTCTCTTTCTTCTTTGCCTGGACCTTCTCCTGTTAAACCTGAGAAATTTTCCTCAAACCAGTCATGCCTCCTGCAGGCCACTAGACAAGGTCCAGTGTTTGAAGCTGCTCTTAAATCCAGCTCCCCTTGGGGGAGAATTCGCTATCTACCTAGAGCCTGAGGAGGTGAGAATAAAAGCACTCGTCCACCATGAGCTGGCATCTCTAAGGGGATCATTTCATCTTACATAACACGCATCACATCAACTAAGATGGTGAAAATCATTTAATTTTCAGACTTGATTATTTCCTGATTACGCTATACTCTCACAGTTCTTATGATCTGCACTATCCTTTGGCACTTCCCAAAAACTTGTTTGGTTAGTTTTCTTTCTTATTCTCCAAGCCTCATGAAGAGTTAGGGTTTGATGAATATTCATTGAATAATGGTTTTTTTTTAAGTATTAGAGATCTTTAAAAGATTCAAAGTGGCTTCATTCCTTTTCCATACCACCTGGCGAAAGACTTCTTACTTCTGTTTCAAAACCGTGAGTCCCACAACAGATTATTTCACGACTAACAAAACATACCCTCGCTCCACACATACGTATCACCGGCCCACTTAACACTTATACCTTCTTGTTTATACCCAGTGTTTCCTGGATAAACAAACAAGCATTTATCTACAGCTGATATCTCACACTTAACTGAATTACAAAATCCTTAGAAAGACCTACAAGAAATTACAGTAGCTACCAAAGGGCAAGCTGTGTGATTATGCATTTCGTGTGCCTAATGAGTACAAACAGTATCCTGATATTTATGGGGAAGATGTCTTCAATGAGAAACAATACTATCTTTGTAAAGGCAAGATACGTATTTGCCAAGGAGAGAGCTTTTGATCATAACTTTAGTGTGTGTTGTTGTCTTCTGAAGGCTCCTTCCTGTTGTTTATTACATTCTGCTCTGACAATTCAGAAAAGGCCTGTCTTATAGTTAAAATCTAGTCAGCAGCTTCCTTCTCAAAGTAATATCCCTTCAGTACCTAGTCCCTGCCCCACCTCTTCTGCAACTCCCTTTTTCAAGGACTTGAGCATTTTATAGACTTGTAAAGAAATTGTACTATATCTAACAATGATGATGTACATCCGTCATAATCCTAAAGTTCTGCTTGTTCCACACTCCATCTTATCTCTTCTTTATGACTCTATTTTATTGTCATTGGAATTACTGAATTGTAAACCTAAAGGGGAAAAATGTTCTGTTTAAAAATACCTTTTATACTATTTGGAGGTTGCACCCGTATTTTGAATCTTCATAACATATTACATATCAGTTCTTTAAAATGCCTATGATCCGGACGCCTGGGTGGCTCAGTTGGTTAAGCAGCTGCCTTCAGCTCAGGTCATGATCCCAGCGTCCTGGGATCGAGTCCCACATCGGGCTTCTTGCTCAGCAGGGAGCCTGCTTCTCCCTCTGCCTCTGCCTACCACTTTGTCTGCCTGTGCTCGCTCTCTCTCTCTCTAACTAATAAATAAATAAATAAAATCTTTAAAATAAAAAAAAATAAAATAAAATGCCTATGATTATATTGCATGGCATTAGCATATTCAACCTCTCTTACACTCCCCCATCAATACATACCCTCCATGAGGTCAGGGACGTTAAAACTCAATACTACGGAGCCTTAGCACCTAAAATAGCGCTTAGCTCTTAATAGGTGCTCAACGATGTTTGTTAAATAAAAGTCTACGAAAATCTATTGCTGAAAATATTGACATGTGAAGCTCTTTCTTTCCCCATTTCCTCCAATTACTCTGTTCCTTATGAGTCTTCTCTTCATCTTCCTATGGTCCCCTATACCAGCTGTGGCCATCTCCAAAATGTATTTCTTGGCTCTATGATCTTCAGCTACACTAAATAAGTACTATGTCTCATTAAGTTAAATGTAATGGCTTTAACTTTACAGAGGTGATTATTCTAATACCTATATTTCAAACCCTGAGCTCTAATTTGAGCTCCAGTCCTGTATCTCTAATAGCATGAAGGGCACAACCTCTTTAAAGTGAGGTCCGTGCTCTTCCTACTAAAGTTGATCCATTCACTTAACCCCATTCTTTCTGTCATTAGCATTCTCCAAGTCAGCCCCACTTGAAAATCTACTTTTCCCTTTCCTTTCTCCCCTATAGCCAATTCATTACAATGACAGATTTAGTACTGATGCAAGAAGCCTCCTAAATCTAGTTCCTCCTCTTCAGTTCCACCACCATATTTGAACACTGTCCTTAATTTTCTCATATTTGGACAATTACCTTAGCGTCTTGGTTTCCCTTCTTCCAGCTTCTTTTCCCTCCAAAATCCTGTCCATGCAACACTTGACAGCATGTCCAACAGATAGGAGTCTAGCACTACTTGTTCAGTGAAAGGATGAATGGATGGATAATGGGTAAACGATCTATCAGAAAATGTGCCTTAGGTATTTAGGTCATAATGGTCACCGCTGTCCTGATATGTCTCAACTCAGACTTCAAATCTCTCTACAGTCTGACTCCAACTTTTGTCCACTGTGTCCCAACTACCACACTGTCTCAAGTAGCTTTCTTTCCAGAGTTTCTCTAGCTCTGCAAGCACCCCTCCCTCTTTTCACACATGCAAGGTTTGCCCTATTACCTCCTGAATAGGTGTCTAGAATGACTTGTGTCCCCCATTAGCCATCCATCTTCTCTGAATTCCCATAACGTTCCCTATACAACAGTAATAAATTTCGGCATTCTAATCTGCATTGACACTTCAGTATTTCTTACACATTTGTCTTCTTCCCTCAGCTAGATTTACATAATCCTGGAAGATGGACAGTATGTCTTAAGGTCTTCGCTTGACTGACTATGATGATTTAAAGGATGAGGCATTTCTTTAACTCTCTACACACTTCATTTTACTTTTGTATAGTTCCTGTGAAGAATAAAAAAGAAACAAAATGTAAAGCAGAACAAAATCTGCACACAAAAGCCTCCTGAAAGGAGAGAAAACTACACCTTCTACACCAATTGATTAACATGAAGCATATAACCCAAGAGGACCTTAATAAGTGGAGCTTTCTAAATGTTTACATTTATAGCCAGGAAAAAGAGTGGACAAGTGAAAAATCAAAATTAGAAGCAGAATATTTTACTTTTTCATTATTACTTCCTAAAAAGCCAAAATTGACTTACTATTTATCAGTGGTCAGGTTAAAATGGGAAATATATATATATAAATCTCTTTCTGTTCTCTTATAATACATGTGTAGAGACGTTTATTTAATTTGATGTTTTTCAATGTACTTAAGAACAACAAATCTGTGCAACCTGTTTTTTAAAAGCATTCAGTAATAGTAATGTCAAAAGAAAGACAATAAACAGAGATAGAAATCAGATATCAAAGAAAGCACCATAAAATTTTATTAAGGATGCTTGTTCCTGCAACTCAAAAGTTGAAAATGCTCTTATCAGATAAGTTTCAAAGATAAGAAGAATGACTGAAGAATCAAGTTTATTTTTTGACCCTCCAAAGTCTAGCGGGCATTTAGTAGAGTACTAAAAATAATAAAGGAAATAACTCACATGTTTTGGCCTCAGGAAATACCCTGTTGTTTATGGAACTAATTCCCCAATCTTTATCCCCTGTTTTTTCAGATAATTATTTCAGCATTCATTTGGCTTTGGTGCTTAATAATAAAATAAGAGTTTTTGAGGAAGGATCCCAACAAAAACATTAATAAGTGAACAGAGCCACCCCAGGCCATCCTGTGAGGTGAACTGTGTATATCTTCTCCTTCCTCTGCATTCTGCTGCCTCTTCCTGCCAGGTGCTACCTGTGGGTCATTACAAATTTCTAGTCTTATCTTCTATCATTTTCCCAGCAGAAAACTTACTCTCCAGAAAGGTCAGCCCATTCAACATTTCACAATCCCTCCTCAGAGCTACTTAATTCCACACCTCCATGTGAACCATTTCTGTTATCTCCAATATCTTCCTCTTGCCTCACTACCTATGCAGATTTCACCCATCCTTCAAGCCCCACTTCTGTGGAGTCTCCACCCCCATCACATTAGAGTCCCCAGTAATGCCACAGAGCTGTAGCATGTGTGCAAATGCTATGTCTTCTCTCCTCCAGTAGGTGTGTTTGCCCTGGTGGAATGATACTGTGTTTTATATTGCAAAGGTCAAGTAATTTGGGCCAAAAATATGGGCCTACCTGTTAAAATGCCTACCTATCCCTTTACGTCTCGCCTCCACTTTCCTATATGGGGTCCTCGTGTTAAGTCTTCACATCTGCTTACAGCCTTTCATTTTAGTTAGTGCATGTATAGACATTTCTTATGTCCCTGACAATAGAACCAGCTTCTTAAGAGCTGGGCTATGTCCTATACTATATGACTTAACCACCAAGACAAGCAATATCATTCATATGCCAAGAAATAGGAGGGTGCTCAGATATCTGTTTCATGAAGGCAACATAGTGGTCTAGAGTGCAAAGAACTGGAATAAAATTATCCCTGTGTTACTTACTGGCAGCAGCAGTGGGACATTGGCTTTGTTGTTTACCCTCCACCAACCTCAGCTGGTTCATCTGTGACATCTATTATCATCAGCTGTTTTCAGTATTGTTTTCAGTATCATCAAGGTTGTGGTGATGCCAGCGTCTCCTCTCATCCATAACCCAAAGAATGGCCATGTCTGTGGTGAGAGACAACTCTTCATGTAAGAAATCTTGACTGTCCCATTAACCTCTCTGCAGAAGTTCACTGACTCTTATCACTATATTTTACTGAAGTTTTTCTTCCAGACTCATAGAAGGAAAGTATGGAAAGGCAATAAAAATGAAAGGGAGGAGGGGCACCTGGGTGGCTCAGTGGGTTAAGCCTCTGCCTTTGGCTCGGGTCATGATCCCAGGGTCCTGGGATCGAGTCCTGCATCGGGCTCTCTGCTCGGCAGGGAGCCTGCTTCCTCCTCTCTCTTTGCCTGCCTCTCTGCCTACTTGTGATCTCTATCTGTCAAATAAATAAATAAAATCTTTGAAAAAAAATGAAAGGAAGGAAACATTTATAATACATATGTTCACTCCTAAAACCCCAAACAAATGATACTACAAAAGTCTATACTGTCAAATACCACTTTGTAATCGTTGGTGAGCATCCCAACCTCAGTTATGAACAATATGCTGGGTTCTGGAGATGATTTTATGGTTCAATGCCGCCTTGGTCAAAGTCTTTAACCCATGACACCTGCTTCAGTGAAGAGGTTCAAAACCACATTCAGTCATTTCAAACCTAACAACATTTGCTTGCTTTGTGCTATTGGAGTGTTTCTTCAGCATAAAGGTACACTCAAAATGGATGTGGGCAGCCGAGTGGCAGTCCTCTGGGATGCTAATATTTGCATACCTGAGTGACTCTCTGATTCTTACATGCCAAAACAATTAAAGAAGCAGGAGTGGGCTAAAAATTGTCAGAAATTTTTTTCTTTCTAAGTCATTGCCCACAGTTCCTATGCATAATTTGTTTTCCATTATACAGACTTTAACATCTTGTTTATCACCACTCAGATGGAGTGTTTCTATTTAGAAAAGTTTCTGAGTTTCTATGAATTGATTAAGAGTGGGATTACAGAATATAGAGTAGTAATTATTCAGTGTGTGTGACAAATGCTTATGCCCAGGAGGTGAACTTACTCCTGAGCTCTCATTCATCTAAACATTACTTAGTTATTGAGCAAATGTAATATCCCAGGCAGTGTGCTAGGCATTGGGAGTAGTTCAGTTGTTTTGCTTCAGGATCCTCTATATTGTCTTTTATATTTGCAATTCTTAATTAAGACGACCTGGTTAACAAATCAAAGAGTAACACATAGCCACTTATGAAAGTCAATAAGAATTGAAGGAAAAGAGTTTAAAATCAACTTTGCAACAATATGGTCAATTGAGCTTCCTGCCCATGGTCATTGAAGGTGTTCCAGAAGAGCCCCTCTCTGTCATTCTCTAACCCTCCCCAACTTCCAAGACATCAACTATATTACCTTCACTTAAGTCAGTTAGTCATAGCTTCTGTACCACAAAGGCATACTTGATTTAGCCCTTTAAAACTTTAATTTTACTATTTTTTGCCATTGTCTCCCTCCTTGTAAAACATTCTTTCTACTCTATCTCTGCCAAATTGAGACTGCTTTTCTCAAATTCAAGAAACAGATTCATTTCTCCTATAAAATCCTATTATACATAGTTTCAGTCACAATATTCACTTGAATAAAGTACATTCCAATCAATCTCATGCAATAGCCAGACTATTCAAAAATATAAATGTAAATATGCATTTACTATGCACCTTACACAGAGTAGCTGTATAATTAATACCTGATGAATGCATAAAATTTCCTTTAATTTTTCATCTCTCTACATGAAGATCTTTCCAGTATACTATCATTCTCTATTAGTGTACATTTTGGCACACCAACAGTTTTGCCATGAAGAGAAACCAATTACACAAAGTTATAAAACCATTAAACAGTACTAGAAAAATTGTGCGGGCTTTGTGGAAAGAGAAAGTAAAGGGTTAGTCATTTAGCAGTGTAAGCCACTTTAGAGGAGTCTTCGATTTTTAGAAGTTAATCCTGGAGAATATAGACTAATGTAGACGAAGACTAATTTAACAGATGCTTAACAAAACTAGTCCCATTTCCTAAGGGAAACATACACACACACACACACACACACACACACACACACAACAATGACTGGTCAAGTCATAAATTGGTGTAATTTGTCTAGGAATTTCAGTAGTAGGCAGATCCAGGAAATTTTCACAGAGAAAAATAAGTTTCCACATTAGTCATCCAACAGACGTGGATCAGCAAAGCAATTACCATTCTACACAGGCCTCCCAGAGGTCTCCTTGGCCAGAAATGGTGGAGACCAGCAGAAACTTCTCAAATTAGGCCGGAATCCTGGGAGTGACCTGGAACAGAACCATAGGGAAGCGGGAACAGAAGCTGTTTGTCATTTGCCAACATTTACCTCAGCATGAAACAGCCAAATAAAAAGTGCCAACAAATTTTTAAGAGAATTACCCTTAGTTACACAATGGTCAGAAGGCTGAGCAGAGAGTCAAATGCACATATTTATAGCGCCCTCTCCTGAGCATTGAATCTCGCCTAATGTCTGACAGTAAAAAATACCATTTCACCAGTTTTGTGTCATAATCAACCCCAGGATAAGATCTTAAATCAGACCATGAAAAGCAGCTCAGACCTTTTTCTCACATAGGCCCTGTAATGATGAGAAACATAGATGTTAAAAGGGAAAAGAGCAATTTGCAGGACGTAACTCCAGAAAACAAATGAGGTAAATATATACTTTAACTTAGTAAGCTTTATGTTCCTTTCAACCAAATGTCTTGTTAAAATAAGGGTAAAGTATAATGACTTGGTTATTGGCTCAAAAATACCATTTTCTATAGAAATGTATCTCAGTATGAGGTCACTTGGGATAACGACTCACAATTGGGTGCTTAAGGGATTTCAGTAAAGATGCCTTCTTTATTGCATTGCAATAAAAATTTACAAGTTAATCAAATGCCATTGGAAATTTTCCTTGATAATCTATGCAGCTAACAGCGCATTGTCGACTAGCTATTTAAATTTACAACTTCAAAGCAGAGGAAGATTGCTGACAGGTATGACATAGAACATCTTGGTAGGAAAATACCCTTGAAAGCATTTTTTTCATCATGTTCTCAACATCCTCATTCCCACCTATGTGTGCAGCCCCAGGAACTGCCAGCTTTTCAGCAATGACATACAATGTGTTAGCTTCAAACACTCAGGAAGCTGAAAGGGAGCTTTCTCTGAACTCTACTGCATCATCTCTCTACTGCATGAGTCTCAAACATGTCTTCTTCTGTCTCCTTACTCAGCTGTCCCCTTTTAAGCACACTTGCTTCACCATATATCAGCAGTGAATCAGTGAGGCTTGGGTTCAGGAATTCTCACAAGTAGCTTCATTGTTGACCTTACCCAATACTATGCTACTCATCTCTTAACTGTAAAGGAGACCAGGAAAAAAACAAAACAAAACAAAAAAAACCAGTATGTCCTTGGTAGTCTAATTACATTGTTATTTCAGCACATTCTGTTCTTTTCCATATTTGGCTTTTATCTTTCATTTTTATTAAACTTAAAAATCTAACACCATATCTGATTTTTAAAATTCTATTATATACACACCAAAAAAAAGGAGTCGGGGGCAGGGGGTGGGGAGTTCAGACACATAAAAGTGTGATATCTCCAGCCAGAGCCAAATTCCTAAAGGGTTAGCCCACTCAATGGCCAAGCAAAATAAGACACAATCAGCGCTAACTTCATTTTCAAAAGTTCCCACATGCAGGTTTATAAGTGCCCAGAGGGATGAGTTACCCTCAATTGTGTCTTGTTTAATTTGGCCATTGAAAGGACTAACCCTTTTCAAACTTGGCTCTGGTTGCAGATATCACACCTCTGCATGTCTGAACTTGATTCTTAACTTGGCTTTTTCAGTGCACGTTAAATGTTTCTGATTTGGTATCACTCTAAAGGAATCTGTAAGTGGTTTCTTTACACTAATGTCTGGATGGATTGGGGTCAGGTGTGATTGGTGGGCTTCCACTGTTAAGTTATTTCACACCCCCTCACCCCCATCTAATGGCTATAACCTCAGAGTTCATCTTCTGTGTGGGAGGTCAAAATATTCTGAGATCACACACTGGAGAAGTTAGATCTACATGTTGCAATTATAGCAAAACAAAAATGATATATTGCTTTGTTGAATATATGTGTTGTCTTAGCCAAGAGCTTCTCATTAACACTTTTTACTTGGAAAAAATAATGAGGAGTTGCCTAATCCAGTAGATAGTATGCAGAGATTAAGCCCTCTTTCTGTCCATTTCTTCATTTATTAAATGGAGAGACTACTATTTATCAGAGAAATACCTAACTTATGATTTAGCAGAAAGAATCTTAATTGAAATTAACTCTGATATCTTTCATGGAAATTAACTTTCCCCTAGAAAAAGTAAAATTCAGCTTGTGGATTCATAAACACAACAAGATAACCTAAGTTTGAATGGGTAATGAAGAAGAAAACTCAAGTAAAGATTCATAAAATGGAGTAAGGAATGAGTAGAGAAACCATGAATCTTAAGAGTCACAAAATAGCATTGCATTCCTGACTTACTGGCTTTCTAACCAGTGGCAAGCCATTTAACCTCACTGAGCCTCAATCTTCTTGCATGTAAAATAGAAATTACAATAATTTCTATCTCCCTGGGTTTTTGAGAGAATCACATAAAACTATAGATATGTATGGATAAAGAAGATGTGGTAAAAAAAAAAAAAAAGATTTGGTGTATATATATATATATATATATACACAATGGAATACTTTGCAGCCATCAAAAGAAATGAAATCTTACCATTTGCGACGACATGGATGGAACTAGAGGGTATTATGCTTAGCGAAATAAGTCAGTCGGAGAAAGACAACTATCATATGATCTCCCTAATATGAGGAAGTGGAGATGCAACGGGGGTGGGGGTTAAGGGGGTAGGAAAAGAAAAAATGAAACAAGATGGGATCGGGAGGGAGACAAACCAAAAGAGACTCTTAATGTCATAAAACAAACTGAGGGGGGCGGGGGGGAGAGGAGTTGGGAGAAGGTGGTGGGGTTACATTATATGTTTAAATAAAAATAAAAAAATAAATCAAAACCAAAAAAAATAGCAAGAGATGAAAAAAAAACCATAGATATGTAAGTACCCTATACAGTATTAATCCCAATAAGATATTTCACTACTATTATAAAAGAATTAGAGAATGACTAAGTGCTAAATTATGCTGTGACCATAAGAGTTCAGAGAAAAAGGATACTGTATGAATTGTAGAAAATTGAAAAGTGTTCTTAGAGCAGGTGCAACTTGAGGTGGACTTTGAAGGATGTGTACAATTTGAGAAAGTACAAGGGAAGAAGAAAGTCTTCTGAATGAGAAGAATAGGAAGGGGGTAGAGAAGGAAGAGGGCTGGGGGGCAACAGGCACAGAAGCATATAGATAAAAGCACTAGGTGCTAGAAGTGAGGAGACTGGAGGTGAGGGTACACCTCAGGAGAAGCAGAAGTGAGGCTGAAGAGACTGAAGGAGCCCTACCAAGCACTGAATGTTGGCATCCTCCCAAAATGCATATGTTGAAGCCCAAATCCCAGTGTAATGGTATTTGGAGATGGAGTCTTTGGGAGGTAGTTAAGATCAAATGAGGTCAAGATGGTGGGACTCTGGTCTACCAGGATTAGTGCCTTTATAAGAAGAGACACAGAGAATTCGTTCTCTGCCCACATGAACACAAAGAGGTCATGCGAGCACTCAGAGAAAGAGTACCACAGAAGAAACCTCAGAATAAAAGACAACAGAAGAGACCTCAGAATAAAACCTCTCTTGCTGGAGCCCTCGCCTGGACTCCAGCCTCCAGAACTCTGAACAGAAGCTCTGTTGTTTAAGCTGCCCAGCTTACAATATTTTCCTGTGGCAATCCATGCTGAATAAAACAAGTTCCAAATATGGAAAGCCTCAAAAATTAGACAGATTTAGCTGTAGTTTCCTGATAGGAGCGGCAAAATTCAAGGGCTGTCTTTGGAATATTCTCTTGGTGATGGTGTGCAGGGTGGACAGAAAGGAATGAGGCTAGAATCAGAGAGGAAGCCAGGAAACTGTTTCTAAAATCCATATATAGTCTGATAAAAACAATGACTGGGAACATAGCACTGAGAGGAAGAGAATGAATCCAATGGGCGATTTCTAAGACATGCACGGAAGTATCCAGTGACAGGAAACAAAGGGAGGGAAGAATCAGCTTGAATCCTAAATTCGGCTCTTGTCTTTGTATTTTTTTAAAGTGCAAAAGGGGTTTGGAGTGAGCAGGTTGAATTGCTGAAAATAAGAAACTCAAGCATTATTATGATAATAATCTTTCTCTTCATTATTTCATAGAACACTAAGTCTTTATTCATGGCCTGGTCAAAGATTAGGAGGCTAGAACTATGCTCAATGCTTAATGCTTAATGCTTAATTCCAAGCCCTATGTCTAACTTCCGAGTTACATGCTACATGCCCCTACTTCCACAGCTAGTAAAATAGGAAGAGCTAAACACTCCCTTCTTCATCTCAAAAGTTTATTTGTATATGAGATGTGAATACTTGGAGCCCTGCAAAAGTATTATCAGGCAAACATAAAAATTAGTATGCTGAGACACACAACCATTATGAATAAGTATTCATGGTCAGCAGAGCAACTAACCTTTAAAAATTAAGCATTTTTATGAGAAGCCTTAAGAATCATAACTCAGAATTTCATTATTGGGCTATACATCAGTTATTCAAAGAACAAACTTAAAATTAATACATTTAAGTCCTTAAAGTTTTGTGCTTTCTTTCCGAGAGTCTGCGTTTTTGTTACATTCGAAATATATCTGAGATGTAAGTGGAAGAAAATGTTATAGTCAACAGAGAAAAGGGATTACATTGTCATTTCTTCATTACTAAAAAGTTGGTGAACTATTTATTCTTATGTACGTATATATGCATATGCATACATACACACATATGTACATAAACACATACTTACAGTAGATATAGATATATGAAGTCTAACTCAAGACATTAGAACTAGAAATAATTCTACAGGTCATCTAGTGTGGTGTTATTATCCGACAGATGAAACTACTGAGACCTAAGTTGACATAGTCATATTTCACCAAAGGAAAGAACTTAGGTAAGAGGGTGAAAGGAACTTCACAAGGCCATCTCTTGGGTAAGTGGAAGAGCTCAGACTAAAGCACGAGTCCAGATTTCAGAATCTGTCCTTTCTAAAGCCTGAACAAATGATATTTTCATCATGTCACGCTGCCTGCTGTTTTCTTCCCAACCTATAATTCTGGAGGTGACATGAGGAACCCAAAGCCACCCCAGAAGAACTGGATGAGGCCACCCTGGGCCTAAAAATTCCAAGCCAGTCACCCTTCCAAGAGGACCAGTTGATTTGGAGTCTCAAATTCATCCAGAACCAAGTCGTCCCAGATGAGATTTCTCGCACAGTTACTGAGTTGACATCAAAAGCAGACCTGAAACTGAAGTCCAGAACCAATATGTGACTCCTGTTTCCTCCAACCTGCCCCACCCTCTGGCCTTCCTTAGAAGGTATTATTAGAAGCAGAGCAAAGCTTGCCTTCTTAGCCCTCAGAACCCTCCTCTGTGCCCCTGCCAAGCGCTCAGGGCCTTCTTGCTACCAACACACTCAGGCCTACCCTTTGCAGCTGCCAGGCATGCAGCCCCCCTCCTTCACTTGACATCAGAGCCTTCATTTACCACACCTCCTCTCTCAGGTTCCAAGTGTGACAACCTAGTTGTTACGAAGACAGAATTTCCCAAGTTGTGTTTCTCTGAACAAACAAATAAAAAGCTTATCGAGTTCAAGTAATTTTTGGAAATTTTGTTGACTATGTTCCTTTCTTGAAGTTTCACTCTACATATATTAAAGCCTTTGGGAAACTTATAGCTTTAAAAAAAGAAGAAGAAGAAAGAGAAAGATGTGGAGAAGGAGGAGGAAGAGGGGGAGGAGAGAGTAAAGGAGGAGGAAGAAGAGGTTGAAGAGGAGGAGGAGGGAAGGTGAAGGGGTAAAGGTCAGGGAGGAGGAAGAGGAGCAAGAGGAGAGGGTAGAGAAGGAGGAGGAGGAAAAAGTGAGGGGTAGTGGAGGAAGAGGAGGAGAAGCAAGGTGAAAAGAATTTGTTCCTATTTAACCCTGGGTTTGCAAAGCTTGTAAGATACAAATTTTAGACAATTTTGCATTAAGGTCTTTATGCGTCTTGGATTAGTATACTGTTTGACTCTCATAGCATTTTGTCATTTAACTTGAACTTCCTAGAAATATAACTTAACCTAAGGAAACACTCCTTGCAGGGAGAATGATAGGCAACTGTCCCCTGAGGGACCAGTGCGTGGCAGAACTGTTCCAGCCCCAGAACATGTCGTCAGGAAATGCAGCCAGCCTCACACAGGTCCCCTGCAGCCCCTCCACACCTGGTCCCATGGTGAGCACCTATCAGGGAGTCAGGAGTCATGGTGGCAGAGCCTTGTTTTTAAATCAAATTTTTCCACATAAAAGCATATGGATATAAAATCCCTGAGGAGAAAATTGAAATGATACGGTTTATCACAGTTTTCTTTCTGCAGCGTTTATTGAAAAAGGCATTATCACATGGAATCCTTTTGAATTGCATTTTGATTTTGTAATTTTATTTGTTGATGGTTTTCTGATGTCAAAGTGTTGTGTGAGCTTCAAATTCTATTTCAGGTCCACCTAATTGCGTTTGAAAAGATCTGTGGAAACGGTCCCTACCATGTGAATTACCTGCGCTGTCCGGGCTCCGGGTAATGGCCTGCGCAGCTTCCTGCAGGCTTCGGCCCCACAGGCAGCCTTCTTTCCTGCCACCACATCCTCTCCACAACTTGATCAAACTGAGCCACATAAAGCCATATCGACACACCTCAGGAGGACCTGCTCCCCTTCACTTATGCTCAACTACCCATTTGGAAATGATACTGCTTCTGATGTCTTCTTAATAATCAGTGCTGGAGGAAGCAAGGCCTAGGCTAGCATGCTCTGTTTCCGCTCCTCCCGTTTATTGTCTGCAGTCCTAATCCATCCATTACTCCATCTACTCCCGCAGCTTCCATGGTAGAGGGGCTGGAGCATAAATAGAGTCAGTCTCATTTGAAGCAGCAATGGGAGAGGAGAGTGACAGTGGCTTGCTGAAGCTTTGGATCAGCTTGTGATATCGTCTATTTGCTTCTTTCTAAGTCACCTAACATCTACTCATTTGCCAAAAATCAAGAGCCTGCTTGGCACATGATGAGGGCATATGACAAATCACAACTCATAGTTATTTCCCACATAGACTTTTCGGTGTAGTTGGGTACACAACCTTATCCTAAATGAAATGTTAATAGTGACACAGTTGCAAAGCAACAATGCAAGCAATGTGTCAGGATGATATTTTATTAAACACATTCGCTTTTTAAAAATGCATTATTTAGCTCCTACAATGTGCCAGGCAATAAGCTTGGGACTAGGGATGAATGAGTTGTCAAGGTTCTCACTGAGAATCTAGGGAGAGAGAGAAAAAAATTAACCAGTACCTACAAGACAATGAGGCAGGAAGTGAGGGTGATCTGGCTGCAGCATCTGTCACCACATTGATCACCAGGGTTGATGTGGCTGATCTGGCTGGCTAGGCAGGTGTCCCCTTCCTCCCTCACCACTCTGTGTGCATCCCTCCCATGCTTGGTCGAAGAGAATAACTTTCCCTAATAGAGGAGGACCATTCTTCAGTAAGGGTATTTCAAGTACTGCACTCTCTTGCTAGAACCTCCAAACAACCTCTCAAAGTCCATTTGTAGGAGAATGTAGGGTAGTCAAGCTTCCGAGGCTCCAGATACATCCAACTGATGCACTGTATGGGGCAGTCTGCCTTTCTTTAAAAAAAAAAAAAAGAGAGAGATAGTGGGGCAAATGCTTTGAAAGAGGTATTTCAAGAGCATGGTAGGAAAATAGGATTCCAGCCAAGGAGAGTCTAGAAAACAAGGAAGACACCATAGAGTGAGTTTTGAAGAGAAGAGGAATTTGGCCAGGGTGGGGAGGGTAAAAGAGAGAAGGGCGTTTAAGGCAGACTTTAAGACAGGAGGAAGGAAGCCGCAGAAGTGAGTGAGAAAATGCTGAGCCCAGGGAACTGGGTTCATCGTCCATGGACAGAACCATTTGCTATACACTGGGTATCAGGTGACAATAATAAGACAGCAGGCAGCAGTCCAACTACAGAGGGTCTGGAATCTGGACTTCTTCCCTAAGGTAGTAGAGAGTCATAGTAGCATTTCAGACAAAGAAATCATACCATTTAATGTGAATATTACAAATATTACTGCAGCAAAAATATAGGAGGAATTCGAGAAAGAGCTAGTGTGAAAACAGAGGTAGCCTGAACCGGGACGGAGCGGTGAGGAATGTAGGGTAATTTCCAAAACTGTGGCTTCCGAGAATGGAGAAGTTGATGGCTCCATTCACTAGAGAAGAATATGTTGGTGTTTGAGTCTGGACTGAATGATTTCAGGTTTCCTATGGGATATTTAAATAGAAGTGTCTAGTGGAACACCAAGGATCAAGAGATAGACTAAAGATAAATTTGTGTATTTTCTGCATGTAGGTGGCAATGGAAGCCATGGGAACATAAGCTTGTCAAATTGTGCCAGATCATCATGCAGGGGCAACTCTAGGCAACTCTGACATTGACTATGTGAGTAGAAGATAGGAAATGAAAAGTGGCTGAGGAATAGTTCAGAAGGAGCTGGAGAGCCAAGTTAAAAGAAAAAAAAAAGGCATTAGGGAAGCCGCCCCCTCACACTGCTAGTCTACGTGAAAGGGGGATTCCTCACATGATGTAGGCAGCAGGGACCTTCAAAGGACTGCATATATCCTCTGCTCCCTTTTTTTTTTTTTTTTTTTTTTGCTAGCTTGGTAGTAAATCAATGTGAAAGCAATCTGATTCATCATCTTATCTACCTGCAAACGGGGAAACATTTCTGCGGTCTTCTCTCTGGCCCATTTAATTACCACTTCAATTTTACAGATAAGGGAGAAGAGGCTCAGAGGTTGAGACTCGACTACCCATACTGGTAAAAAGGGTTAGTGCCAGCCCTAAACTCTCATCTGCCTACAAGTCCATTCATTTTTCACTGGATCCCACTGGCTCTAATGACATTTCCCCATTTGTTCTCTTTCTGTCATTTCAAATTCTTCCTTCCAAATGAATCCAAATTAAAACTGGAGACTCCTTATAAAATTTAATGTTGCTGCCCGCACATAAATGGGAATCTCATTGCACATTCCAAATAATGACTTACAAAAAACACAAATGAGGGGCACCTGGGTGGCTCAGTGGGTTAAGGCCTCTGCCTTCGGCTCGGGTCATGATCCCAGGGTCCTGGGATCGAGCCCCGCATCGGGCTCTCTGCTCGGCGGGGAGCCTGCTTCCTCCTCTCTCTCTGCCTGTCTCTCTGCCTACTTGTGAACTCCATCTGTCAAATAAATAAAATCTTAAAAAAAACACACACACAAATGAGTAAAAAGTTTTAGTTTCTCTCCCTATGTGAATGCTCAGTGTTTCTAACCTGTTTCTCTTCTGTTATTTGGGAAAAGAAAAAAAAAAAAAAAAACACCAGAATGAATGAATGGATGGATGGATGGAGGAAAAAAGGAGGAAGGAATGAAGGAAGGAAGGATGGATTAAAATACCAACAAATTTCAGTCAGGAAATAACTGCCTTAAGAATCCTATTGATCACATTTTAACGTGAAATCCTGAACCTGAGGGAAAATAAAAATCAATCTAGGTGAATATATATAAATGGTCTGCAAATAATATGGTAATAGAATTTTCATGACTGTATAACATATCCAGGAATGAGTCTCAGGAAAACTCTAAAAGACAACTGGTCTAAGCTTTAATATTTTGTGAGTCAAGACCACAGTAATCTCAAGTACAATATACTGAGAATGGGATGCTATACAAAATTAGGTTGGATTAAGAAGCCTATCTTTGTTTAACCCAGAATAACTTTTTTAAAAGATTTTATTTATTTATTTGACAGAGAGAGAGAGAGATCACAAGTAGGTAGAGAGGCAGGCGGGGGTGGGAGGGGAGCCAGGCCCCCTGCTGAGCAGAGCCCCTGATGCAGAGCTCCATTCCAGGACCCTGGGATCATGACCTGAGCTGAAGGCAGAGACTTAACCCACTGAGCCACCCAGGCGCCCCCAGAATAACTTTTTTTAAAAGGTTTCAGAATGTGTCTCCAGTGATTTAAATTACTATGCTGCAATGAAGAAAGAAATTAGGTCAAAACTCATTATCAGGTGGCATTTCCACAAGCAGCAAGGGAATACACTGTTTCCTATCAGACATTACATCCAGAGTCTGGGTAGATTTCTTTCCTGAACCTGAGCCTAAAAGACTACTTCATTTCCTCACCTTTTCCCAGCATTTCTAAGTATGCAAGTTCCAACAGTGACCGTGAATACTAGACAAACTACTCCAATTCCCTGGGCTATAAAACTTTTTTGAAAAGCAACTTGTAAATTCAGCAGCTTGCTTCAGTTTCTTCCTGCCAACCAATAATGGTCAACCATCCCCATTCTTACGGACAGACAGAAAGAAACTATTATGGGCAAAAATAATTTTCTTTTTTTTATTTAGAATAAATCATTTTTGGCACGACTTTGCTTCCATTTCTTCCTCTCTGGAGGATCGTCATTACGGAGTTCAGTACTCCAGACTTGAATTATCAGCTTTAGTTTTTGCTTTAGGGTCATAACTGTAAGTATTAATTATGGTGAGAGCATTAATTGTGGTGTTTTTTGTTCCAGGGGCATCTTTCTTCTGAGAACCCCAAGCTATACTATTCAGTGTGTTAAATCTTGAATCCTCACAGAAGCCCCAGAAATAGAAATGTTATAATGGCTAATCTACGTTTTAAAAACACATACACCATTTTACCCAATGATATAAGATGTCTCCCTATTTTTTACTTTATAATCAAATGATTGTTCCTGATATCCAATCTATTCCTGATATTTAATGCTTTCACAGAATAGATATTTTATGTCCTTTATTGGATGGATGGATAATATATGAATGGAAGAATAGATAGGGGAGAGGTGAGTGGATAATATATCTTAGAAGAATTGAGAAAAATTAGTTCCATTCTTACCAACAACAACAAAGTGAAGAAATAGTCTAGGTAAAATGACCCATATTATTTATATGACAACTTGATCTCTCCTACTCTATCATAACCTATGAATCCTATTATCAATGAAGCCACCTAATTAATAACTTAGGCGATAACTTAATGAGCATATTATGATTTGTTAAAACTTGTTTTGTAAAGACATTTATCTCCTTCTATCTTTTTTTTTAAGATTTTATTTATTTATTTACAGACAGAGATCACAAGTAGGCAGAGAGGCAGGCAGAGGTGGGGGGGGAAGCAGGCTCCCCGCTGAGCAAAGAACCCGATTCGGGGCTCGATCCCAGGACCCTGAGATCATGACTTGAGCCGAAGGCAGAGGTTTAACCCACTGAGCCACCCAGGCACCCCATATCTCCTTCTAGCTTTATATGACATTCTTAGAGACATCTGATCAAAATATTCCTTCTAGTGGGACCCAACAGTGCAGCCAAATCACTTTTTAAGACTGTGATATTTAAGATAATAATTTTCAAAATGAATAATATGCTCCATAACTTTGAGAGAAAAAACAAGGTGTATATCATTCTTTCCTGCTATTTTAGGATGACCTCTAAAAGGTCACTTTGAAATGACTACTGCAAAATCATATGGTCATTCATTCCTTCAACAATTACTTGAGTGCATGCTCTCTGCCAAGCGCCATGATAGAGAGCTTCTGTTTTCAAATACTTAATAATCTACTAAGGAGACAGACCAACAAGCAATGAAAATGTGATGTGTGGGACCATGGGAGGTGTGCAAGTGTAGCAGAGACATAAAAGAAGGACACCTCAGACTGCTTCAGGGTGTTAGGAAGAGATAGAATAGGAAGAAGTCACGCTCAAAGCAACACTTGAAGGATGAGAGTTTGCCATTCTCATTAGCAGGGCAAGAGAGTGCTTGAGAGAATAGTATGTGCAAATGTGCAAAAGTGCAGAAACCTGAGAGATCCTCATGTGTTCAGAGACTGCAGGAGCTCGGGTATGGGAGGAGAGAAAAGCTCAAGTGGCAGAAGATGAAAATAGGCACATGGGAGAAAGGCAGATGATGAAGACTCCTGTTATCCTTGTAAAGAAACCTGGACTTAGTTCTGCACACTAAGAATTGCGAGAAGAGGTGCACTGTTACCACATCTGCTTGTGACGAGCTGCTGCAAGGCCTAGCTCAGGTCCCTGACTCGGGAAAGCTGCATCCAATCATCAGAGCCTACAGAATATGTAGTTCCCCCCTACGGAGAGGCCAGCTGGCCATTACTCCAGTAGCCATAGTATCAGCGTGGCCATCTTAACTACAAAGGCTCGCTGAAGACCCAGACAATCTGAGGGAAAATCCGCCCCAATACTATTCTAATATTGTTAGCTGACCCTTTGTACTGTATGAAAACTCGTTCTTGTTTGAACAAATATTATGTGCTAAATAACCTAGGTTTCTTAAACTGGGATACACAGTTTCATATAAGAATTCTTAAACTGGGATATGACAGTTTCACATAAGTATGGAATATCTTCCTGGCACAGTAACTTTGCTCAAAATTGTGCAGCAAAAATAAACAGGTAAATATTTCTCAAAATCAATATGATATTTTAAGATTAAAAACCTGCCGTTCGAATTCTTTCCCCGAACATCCACCCATCATCCCCCACTCCCAGGGGACAAAGTCATTCCTTAAGTTCCGGGCAGCGGTGTGAAAGTCTGACAATCCAGTGCTCCCTAAATGATGGATAGAAAAGGCTATTCCCCTTAGGGAGAAACATATTTGGAGGGAGAAGGGGCTCGTACATATTTTATTCTTTGCTATGATTCAACATTAATCTGTATATAGGTTAAAACCAAGTATTTAAAGACAGGAGTAGTAGCACGCTGGATTTCCTCCCCAACTGTTTAGCCTCTTTCAACAGCCCTGCCTATTTCTCAAGGTTATTTTAAGGATTAAGTGAGGAAATGAAAGCACTTTGTAAACTGTAAAGTGCCACCCTGATGTAATGTTTCATTAACAAATTAATTTACAAATGGCTAGGACAAGGTGCCTTCTGAATGATGGTTTTGTTCCCACATGAACTAGAAAAAAAAACTGCTCTAGTGTGGTCTACCAAGCAGAATGAAGGGCTGCGGCATCCCCTGATGTCATGGCGCAGATGTGCAGAATTCCACTGGTGTACATCAGACAGTAGCCATCAGGCGGCGTGTGGAAACCCATCTGGTTCTCATATTGTCTGAACGTGCTGAAGTGGAGGATTTTTCTTAGCTGAATTTGAACAAATCCTCCTGAGCTTTTACCAAATGATTAAAGACAGTGCAAACTGTCCTCAACCTGGTCCCCATTCTTTGATGTACTCTGTCAGCAAACCCGAGGCTATCGCGTAAGACAAAAGCTGAAGTGGTGGATGTAAGAACAGTAATTCCAGAGCTCCTGAGTGATTTTACTGAACTGTCACTGGCTCATTCAACTCAGAAGTTGTACGTGAGACATTGGAGGTGAACCAAACATAAGCCAGACCTACCCAATTTTCAATGCTCTCAGCTGTGTATTTGTGGGAAATATATTTCTTGGAGGCTTGCCACTTCTTTGTTGAGTGCCGTGGCTGGGGTTTCTGCTTAATGGTTGGGGGTAGGGGGGCTACTGCTGGTGACAGAAATGCTAAAGCCAAACACAGAAGCCTAGCTAAAGAAAACAAACTTTCTCTCAAGAAGACGCACAATTAGCTCCATGTGTTAAAAGAAGGAAGTTATTAAATTATTTAGTCGGGCGTCCATGTCACATGCAACATATTTTACTTTAACCCGTTCTAAGACCACAATTTGTTCATATTAACAGATTACTCTGTGGGAGTAACAATATGGGACACTGATGGCAAATGAAGACACACACTGATTTTTTTTTAATTTTTTTTTTTTATTTACTTGATAGACAGAGATCACAAGTAGGCAGAGAAGCAGGCAGAGAGAGAGAAGGAAGCAGGCTCCCCGCTGAGCAGAGAGCCCGATGCGGGGCTTGATCCCAGGACCCTGAGATCATGACCCGAGCCGAAGGCAGAGGCTTAACCCACTGAGCCACCCAGGTGCCCCCACACACTGATATTTTAAAGGATGAATCCTGGTTCTTAGGTGTTTAGTGGTTTTCACCAGGGTTATCCAAACCGAATCCAGAGATATAAAAATAAATTCTTATGCAGACCCTGAAATCTACCTGATCACTAATACATATGTCAAGACTTAGGATACGTAAGAAAAGGGGGTTTCCTTATTTATCCTATTTACCAAAAGGTGAGCCTGGCTAGTAGCTGAGGGAACTAAACATGAAATATGGTAGGACATGGGGCGCCTGGGTGGCTCAGTGGGTTAAAGTCTCTGCCTTTGGCCCAGGGTCCTGGGATCAAGCCCCAAATTGTGCTCTTTGCCCAGCAGGGAGCTTGCTTCCTCCTCTCTCTCTGCCTGCCTCTCTGCCTACTTGTGATCTCCATCTGTCAAATAAATAAATAAAATCTTAAAAAAAATATGGTTGGACATCTAATGACATTGAAATGTTTCTCATTTAAGTAAAGCAGGTGTCCTACATGAAGATTGACCTTGTAAAACCCAACTGCTGAAATGTCATATCCTCCAAGTTACCTAAACTTCAGACTGAGGTCAACCACCTGAGGACTCATCCAAACCAGGCAGAGATCCCCTTATCTTGGAACTGTATATACTTGCCAGTAGTTCTGAAAGTTGGCTTCACACAGCAGTTTATCTTGACATTAATTTGGACATACCAACTCCTACACTGGAGATCTTTCTTAATTCATATATCCGATTTGTCCTGGTTTTAATGTGCATAAATGATCCTGATCAAGATGAATACTTGTGATTATATTACCTGCTCTTGCACTCACTACACACAATCTCTATGACATCTACATTAAATTGAGCTTTGCATGAGGCTGACAAGTGAAGGAGATTAGCATCTCAAGAAATGGATGTTGATGTTTATGTTTGGTCTAAACAAAATAGCAACCCAAGAGGATACTTCCATTCATCAACAAGACTAGGTCTATCTCAAAGACTCTCTTGATCAGGTTTTATTTATATTATTATTGAGAATAAGAATAGCTAATACTTTAGATGACTGTCTGTTTTACAAAGCACTATACATGTAATTTATCACTTTAAGAAATTTTATAAAGTGGACATTATTAAAACCTTCATTTCACAGAGAAGAAAACTGAGTACATATGAGGTGATGTGACTCCCCAAGAACATACAATCAGCAAGTGACAAAGGAGAGATTAACACTCAGATTTTTATTCCCAGTCTCAGGGGTTTTTCCACCACACCCATCTTTCTCTTTTTATGTAACCACGTATCATTCTTCTATAAGTCACAGAGTAAAGGAATACAGGAATGGCCTTTTAAACTCCGAGGCTTCAATGAAGAGCTTCAGTAGCATGAAATGTTTTCTTGCTGTAAAGCAGTAGCTGACCCTGGTCTTTCTCATCAGTCAGCTCACTTCTAATTTGGCTATTTTCCACTGACAAGATCACCCTACCCTTTCTTATCACTCTCAAGAGGCCCTAGCAGAAGAGCAGCAGGAGGCAAAGAGGTGAGTGTTGTGGTTTCTGGTCCATTGATTTTGACCCCATAACTTACATTGCTTCCCACACATTTCATCCCATAGACACTTAATATTATATATTCCTCCTTGGGAACAAACACTAGTTGATTAAATTTGCTCATATGATCATAAATGTGAAACAGGAAGTCCAAAATGAACAATTAAGTTGCCTGCTTATCAGGAAGTCAACATCTTTAGACTAAAGAGCACTGGCCAACATGACTCATAGAGTGAGAATCCCTATGGCCTCCCATTTCATAAGGAAAGGTGAAGAAACCAGGTGCTGCCTGACATTCTATGGGCTTATCTCTAAGAACAGAGATAAGTGAGGAGGTATAAGGAGAGTGGGAATCCACTCCCAAATTCTTCACCTAGCTCTTCCCCCTCAAGATTGTCTTCAGGTTGGGAACTTTGCAGTGGTCTTCAACCAGCATTAGCAGGGGAATAAAGAATGAAACTTGCCAGACTGGATGCCTTTAAACCAAGATCTTCTGAGACTTGTCTACAAAGGCAAAAAAGGCCAAGTAAACGTCCCTCATGCAATCTGGGGTGCTTCTATGGCCTGTAAGAGCTACTAACAACCCTCATCCTCTTTATATCCAGAATCTCTGACCCCAAGTTCTTATCAAGAGACTTTCAGAACTTAAAGAACAGACACAAACCAACAAATGATTTCTTTAGCAATATTTAAACTTGATCTTTATACCTGGCTTAAAGTAAACTGTCTGCATATGGCCACCCACTGATCATGTGCTAAATTATGTACTCATTATAGAGAAAAATGAGCATGAACTTATGAACATCTCACACACCTTAAAACAGATGCTTGTCAGTCATGGTGCTAGAGAGATGCTGACCACCAGAAGCTTTGGAAATTGTTGGGTCTATTACTCCATGATCGATTCTTTTATCTCTATTTAATCCAATGTTATTTTTTCGGTGTATATTAACCCTTAAGTTACTTCACCTGAGGATCCTGGCAGGCTATTGAACAGTGTCCATTCGATTCTTAAGAACTTTCTTATCTCAGATTTGGTAATTTGGTTTTAAACATCTGCACTATTTCAACACTCACTTTATACCTGCTCTTAAACCACAATGAGAAAAAAAGCCTTCCCTTCAAAATTATCAACTGCAGTAAAACCTGGAACAAGTAGCTGCTCATAACAGTTATGAATAAATAACTGTTAAGTAGAAGTAAAATGAATTTCCCAGGCAAGATTCAGATCCTAGTAATGATAGAGAAGAGGCATAGACAAGCCTACCAACTACCCCAAGTGGCATTTCGAACCTCTACCTCACCCAGCAGACAGGAGTTACCCAACACAGCCTCAGATGAGACAGATATTTCTGTCAGAACACTCATCAGACAAACAATGCTCTCCTTCACCTCAAAATTTCACATTTCAGTTCTCTCCCCAGCAAGGCAGGTCTTTCTGGGAAGTATTTACAAAATCTTTTCTCAAATCAGAGGCCTCCTTCAGTTATTTGCTTTTCTAACAGAAAGTTTACCCAAGGGAACGGCCATACATTTTTGGTCTCTTGAAAGACTGGGAAAGTACATATGCTTTATTAAAAGAAAAAAAAAATCTCGTTTGGGTGAAGGTTGAGGAGGCAGGCTGGGTGTTCTTGCCATCGCAACAAGAAGTATCTTTGTTTTTCTTTCTCTTTTTCTTTTTGGGTTTAAAGTTCTTGTGATATTATGAGAAACAACAAAAGGCTTTTACATAAATCATCTAAGTGCTAAGGTGACAGACGTACTGAGGAAAACAGAATTAATGTTTTTGGCTCTCAAGCTTCAACAGAAGGAAGCCTTTGTTAACTTTCAGCAAGGATCCTTCTGTAAGCCATTGTCCTACTCTTAAGCATTCTTCTCCAGAAAAATAAATTGTTAACACCGTTTAGACTCTAGATGCATTCCAAAACCAGAGCAAAAACGGTGCTTTGTGAATATCTTCAAATACTGTATATTTGAGCATACTCGAAGGTCAATTGAGCATTTCCTCTGGAACCTCAGGAAGACCTGGGACTCTAGCCTAGGCTGGACCTGTCTTTGCCAAGGGGAAAAGAAAACAGGATAGAGTGGATAACGAGAGCAATTGAAATCTACAGGCCACAGAGATGATCTTCTTCTACTGTTAAGGGTCCCCGAGAACACCCTAAAGCTTTGGCTTAAGCAGCTGGTATTGATGTACGGAGAAAAGAACGAGGCATGACTCCATGGCCTGGCCCACTTCAAGTACTGGGTCTTCCCTAACGGTCTTCCAGATCCTTCTAAGATAACTGTATTTCACCCAGGTACTGGCTTCCCTCCAGGATCTTGATAGTGTTATGAAGCAGAAAGAAGGAATGGGGTGTTAACATCTTATTTTGTGGTAAACAGGTCAGAAATTCAAAGGTATTACCATAATGGGATTTTATCAAATACCTATTTTGTGTGCTGATTTGGGCCAGTTTTTATGGTTGGGGATGGTAAACAACAAATGCAAATATGGGAGGCCTCAAAGAGGGCCCTGCACCACCAAGAGACCAACAGGTTTTGCTGTTTGAAACTGGGCAGACAGCAGAGGGGTGTGGAAGCACTCACAGAATGTATCTGCTATGGCTGATGGACACTGCAAATGAAGTGTGTCTTCTGAGTAGGTGTCAACTTCCACCAGAAAAACACACCACATGGGGGGTATGAATTTCGGTCCACAAAACCAACAGTGCAAGAAATGGCACATACCTTCATTCTCTATCAATCAATTTAATTGCAGTTGTGAGCCTACCTTCTTCCATACTTGGAGGAAACCTCAGTCATTCATGGGTTCCTCCTGGAAGTCCAAAGCTGTGCATGGGTCAGTGCCTCTCCCAGGAATCCAGCTGAGAAGTGCCCTTCATTTCTGTATGGTTCTCCAACAGACATCTGCAGCTTCTGTGACTACCTAGGGCAGGAACACAGAGGAAGCTGTTTATGAGTTCTCTCTGCCAAGGCACAGCAGGCAGCCATTTCTTTTAGGAGACATCCTCTAAGTGCTACTCAGGGGATCATGAAAGTTCCTGCTGCCCTTCTCGCCCACCAGCCTCAGGAACTTCTTATAGTCTGGGGAAAATTCTTCTCTGGTCATATTTCTTCCGAGGCACTCAGCTGCATTCTGTAAGACATTCCATCCCCCTGGGGACTTTGGCTCTTAGAAATAAACAAACAAACAAACAAACAAAAGATACCAGGAATTTTGCAGACAGCTTCTACTTTCCACCCTCCTGCAGAATTTTTCTGGGACAAGAAACACAATGGTAGGCAAAGTACACTAGGGTGTTAAAACCATGGAGGGAAAGTGAGTAAACTAATATTTAACTATACATATAAGAAGGATAGAACAGAGGAAAAAGTCCAGATTGACAATATTCCAGACGTACTTAGTAAATCAGATTTCCTCATTACAGCCCCTTATCCTCAACACAGGTATCAAAGGTGATATACAATCCAACATCATCAATTTGCCGTAACATAAGGTTGACAGAACTCCACATGGCCATGAATGTCCAATGGCCTTGAATACCTAAGTGGCCACATAACTGGCCAGGTTATAATCACCCACCTTGCAGAGCAGGCCTTGCCAGGATTATGCCCCTCTCCAGGGGCTGCTTGTGAGAAGCCGAAGCTGATTGTGCCAACCACATGAATGGCTTTTGTTCCCTGCAGTTGAGCCGAATAACCATATTTTTCCAGATAAGCATCTGCTGAGGGAGGCTCATTCATTTCCCAGGGCTGCCACAACAAATTGCCACAAGCTGAGGGGCTTTAAATGACAGATATTTATTCTTCCCAGTTCTGGAGACCAAAAGTCTGAAATCAAGCTGTCAGCGTAATCGCGCTCCCTCTGAAGGCTCTAGAAAAGAATCTTCCCCTGCTTCTCCCAGCTTCTTACGGCTGCTGGCAATCTTTGGCATTTGTTGATTCGCAGGTGCCTCACTTCTGATCTCTGCCTCCGCTACACATGGTGTTCTCCCTGTGTGTCTAGATTTCCCTCTTCTCATAAGGGCAATAGTCATACTGGATTTAGTACCCACCCTCATCAAAGAATGGCCTCATCTTAATTTGATTATGTTTGCAAAGATCCATTTCCAAATAGAGTTCCACTCATAGCTTCCAGGTAGATGTGAGTTCGGGGGGAACACTATTCAACCCAGTGTAGAGGTTGGAAACTCAAAGCAATAGGAAAGGTGGCTCTCTTTTGTTGTGAACTGTGCTGTCCAGTTGGCTCTAGCTCCCTGGAATAGTCTGGGCACGCGGTCACTGAACGTCAGCTGTCCATGGTCTAGCCTCTAGGTCTCAAAAGCAGCCTTGAAAGGTAAGAAATTTCCTACTGTTTATGGGGCTGCCTTTTGGGAGAAATTAATACAGGGTTTAAGATTTTCAGACTGGGCTCTACCAGCCACTAAGCCTTCCTCCCAGTCTTGCCTGACAGATGGGGAAATTAGAAGAACCTCCCCCCCCCAAGAAATGCATGTTACCAGCCACAACTCTGTCCCCAAGTGGTTGGGGGAAGGGATAAAGCTTCAGAAGCTCGAACTTTCAGTTATAGGTTCTAGGGATCTAATGTATTGTGTAGCAATTATAGTTAAAAATACCATATTATATATTTGAGCTTTGCTAAAAGAGTAAATCTGGTGTTCTCACCACACACACAAAGCGTAACTATGTGAGATGATGGACAGGTTAATTAACTTGATGGTAGTGATCCTTTTACAATGTATGCATATATCAAATCGTCATGCTGTGTACCTTTAAAAAAAATACTATGCAACCTAAATCTATACAGTTCTTATTTTACAACCCTACCTCAGTAAAGCTGGAAAAGAAAATAAATAAATAAAATTTTTAAAAATTCAAAAAGAAGCTCATATCCACTCATGTCACAGAATGGCCTTGAATAATTCCTGTACTGGGACCGCAGGGCTAGCCATTCTGCTCCAACAGGAGCCACTCTCCAAGACCCCACATCCCAGATCTCCCCTAAAGGTCCAGCTCAAGAAAGTAACCCTAGGGGCACCTGGGTGGCTGAGTTGGTTAAGCACCTGCTTTCGGCTCAGGTCACGATCCCGGGGTCCTGGGATCGAGCCCCACATCGGGCTCCTTGATCAGCGGGGAGCCTGCTTCTCCCCCTCCCTCTCCCTGCTACTCTCCCTGCTTGTGTTCTCTCTGTCAAATAAATAAAATTTATAAAAAAAAAAAAAGAAAGTAACCCTAACTGTTGCTCGTCACTCTGAAAATCTGGTACACCATATGGACTGAAACAAACTCATTTTCAAGAGAGTAGATGCAGAGATTAGGGTCTCTGTGTCTGCAGTGAGATAGTTGATTCAAAATCAGCTGGGTTCTTATTGATAGCAATGTCTCCACATGAAGGCGCATGGCAACCCACAGCAATCAATCAGGAGGCATGAATACCCGTGGAAGGGGCCAATATCTGGACCACACTGGGAACCACTGCTATTTTGTAATTAGCCACTGTAGGTCAGGAGAGCAAGGGGTCAGTCAACACACTTTTGATGAAAAGGGTATCTCCTGTGCTCTTGGACAGTTTGAACCCAGCCCCCTGCTGTGAATGGGGGCCAAAGACTACTGGGCACCAAAGAAGCAGAGGCTGCCTGATGGTGCTATCTCTGAGAACTCAGGACAACCACAAGGCATTAAGAAAACCCTGCCTTCCTTCCCCGTTACCTTGGACAGTGAGACTCAAACAAGAGGTAAGTTCTGAGATGGCAGTCGGCAAGATGGCCCTGAGACTGCAAAGGAAAAATCAAAGATCCAATCCCAGTTAGGGCTAACTCTGGAAGCAAAACATCATTCAAAAGTTAGGAAGAATATAAGGATCAAATTCATGACACAAGGTACTTATAGGAATTCACACTGCAGGGAGAAAAAACTGAGTGGAAGAAGATGCCCTTTCTTGCTGTAGCATTGGCCTGGGAAGGGGAGCTGAGGGCAGCTGGTAAGAGGCCCAGATCAGACATGTAAGGAAGCTGAGGGCAAGACAAGGTACCCATAAGAACTTCTGTCCATTTCATATGGAGGCGTTCCTCAAATTTAAAGGTTATTATGATCAAGTAATTGGTAGTAGGGGAAATGATTCATTGATTTTGTATAGTTATCATATATGTATAGTTATCAAAATATGTGTGTCAACACACTTTATTAAAATGTGACAAGAGGAAAGGCACCTGGGTGGCTCGGTTGGTTAAGATGTGACAAGAGGTAGTGACTCTGCTTTCTCTAAAACTGCCATTTCTTCACAGTAAACTAGACACTGAAGTAAAGAAAAAGAACAGTGAGGTGATTGTTTTTCATTACAAGATACATTTTTCCCTCTTCTGCTTCTGGATTCTTGGGGATTGGTTCTTTCCTGCCTCCCCACGCCCCCCACTCCCCCTCCCCCAGTGACTCATAGTTCAGTTAAAACTTGAGTCTTCTGTCCAACTTTAGGATTTCTCTCCTCTACCAGAGTTAGTCTTCTGAGACCCCAAATGTAATACCAACTGGCTCAACAATCCTTCAGTCGTACACAAAAATTGATAGAAATCTATTCACTGGAGATGAAATCATGTTACAGTTTAATCCTTCCCTATCTCTGTGCCAGGTGCTTCACAGGGTAAAGCTGAACTCAAGAGCCTCCACACAAGGGAGATGTGATTTTTGGTAAGCCAGGCAAATTGAAAGATATGATAAAGAGTTCTCCCTCTACTCAACCAAGAATATTGATAAGGCAGCAGCTTTCTGCTAATGCTGCCCAAAAGCATGACTTCTTTCAAATTCTCTATAAGCGGCCAAAAGGAAACACTGATGCAAATGAATATAATGTGTTTCTGTTAAAATCTGCAGTATAGCTTTGTGGGAAATGTAAGCTTCATAACTTAATCAAATAAAACTTATCAATATATCAACAAATATTTATTGTGCATTTCTGTGCCTTAAGCACTATACGAGGCCTATTTATGGAACAAACCTAGAAAAATTATATACCACCGTGTCCAAACCCTCAAGGAGTAAATTTTTTTAAAGTTGCATGAAAAGATAACTAGCATAAAACAATGGAAGAAATCACAAAGGAAAAGATAGACTGAATTAACTGCATGAAAATGCAAACCTTCTATTTCTCAAAATACAAGCTTATCAGATGATATAAAACAAAGTGAAATATTTATATAATTATGTTGCACCAAAGATAAGCTCCTTGATATATGATGAGGTTATGTAATAAAATACACTAAGATCCAGTAGATAAATAGTCCATGAACGTGACATTCACAGATGAAGACATACAGTGGCTTATACATATATGAAAAAATTAACCTCAGTAATTAATCAAAGAAATGAAAATTAAAATAGCAACAAAAAAACAATTTACCAATTTATCCAGGACATTTTTAACAATAATTGAGAAAATGCAATCACTCTCACCTGAATCTTACAAGTAAGGAAAAGAAATAAAGGACCCCTGCTATCTCCCAAGTACAGCAACAAATTGGTAGGGGAAAATCCACATCCATAAGTAATGGCAGAGAGAATGTCTGAGAAAAAATATTTTTTAACTGAATAGAATTGCGGAACTGAAGGTGTTTGGATGACAACAGATTGTAACCTGAAAATCTATTCCATCTACTGAGAAATTAAGGAAAAATTTTTGTCACTGGGGATCTGGGAAGAACATGGGGACATTGAAAAGGCTTTATGTCACAGTGTCATCTTGAGTGGATAGTCAACTATATCCTTACTGTTGAAATAATTGGAAGTTTCAAATGGCTCTCTTTTCTGTTGGGCATCATGATAGGCTAAGAGTATCATACCAAAATTATAGTAAAGCAATTCTGCCGAGGGCTAGGACTAGGAGGTCTAGGCACCCAGCTTGCAGCGGGTGTCACTTAACCTGGTAGATTTTAGAATATCAAAAGGAACAGATGGGCTACAAAGTCTTCAAAATCCCCCTCACTTGAGTTTCTAAAAAATATCAAGGCAGTCAGTCTGTGTTGTTCCTTAGGTACAAACCCATATGCCTTCCCAATCATGCTGGGGGTAAAGCTGACATTCCTTCTGAAAACTGTGGAGCCTAACAAGGATCCACGTTTGACGAGAAAACCATTGCTTCTCTCTGAGGAGATGAGCTGAGGCATAACTGCAGGCAGGACTGAGAGTCTCCTTCAAGGATTCTTATGAATCATAAAGATAAATGAGCATCCCAGAACCCAAAGTTCTACTCCCTTCTGCTCACAGCATTTTGGGCTAGAAAGCTTTCAGAGTGGGTATAATATAATCCACCATGCTCAAAGAAAAATGTCAACAATGCACACAGATAACACCTCACTTGGAGCAATAAGAAGCACCCTCCTAAACAAGTTATAAAGTGAATACTCTAGTGCAGGAGATTCTTGTTGGATTATTTTTTGCGGGCCAATTAAATGTTGGAAAGCGAGTACTCAAAATAGTAACTCTGGTTTTAGAATATGGATCTGTGGCCCTTCTTCCTAGTTGTAATTAGCTTTGGGTCATTATGTACCCTCCCAGGGTACTCTCAGTTCAAGATAATAAAAGCCTAATTCTATGCAAGGCTTTCTGTCTTTTGTAGGAGAGGGGAAGTTATCCAACCCACTCAAAAGGAATATATGCTCTTTAAGAGACTAATTGAAAAGACACCAGAAAGCATTCTTTTTTAACACACATAAAAAGATTTTTTTTTACATTTCCATCTGGCAGGATTCCTTAGTGTGTTTGAATACAACTACAGATTTCTATTCATGCAGTTCATGCTGCTTAGTCCAAAACCAAAACCTACAAAATCAAAGCCTGAGGAAAAGTCAATAAACACCACATATATCCATCATTGATTCCAGATTACTGTTTTCTAAGGGACTAAAGAGGATAAAGGGAGATTAAGATAACATCAACATATCCTAAATCCATATAGTCCTCATGAAAAGCACTGACCCAAGAAAACCAGACTTGTAGTTTTTCAAACAAGCAGCTAGCATACTATTAAACCAAAATGTCCAGTGAATGAATGAGTCTGTAATCTGACAGGATAAAAAGTACACTAACTTTTTAAATAGGATAAGCTGCATTTCAAATAAATAATTTATCTAGAATGGAATCCCACCAGTGACTAATTCCTCAAAAACTCTATCAACAGATCATTAGCTCCTTCTGAGCACATTATTAAACTTGATTTTTTTTTTTCCCTGAGCAGTATCTCACACTTGGTACATTCAAAACAATGTTCCCTACCTCTTTATTTCTGCCTCCAAATATGCTTCTCCTTCATCTTTCAGATCTCAGGAAATGGTGCCATCAGCCCCGGAGTTGCTCAGGCCAAAAACCTGCTGTCTTATCTCTCAGGCTCCACATCCAACCCCTCAGCAAATCCTGTTGGCTATACCTTCAAGATCTAACCAAAAGCAAATTTTTTTCTTATCATATCTACCATCCTACTCCAAGATACCAATTCCTCCCACCTGGGCCATGAAATGGTCTCCTAACTAGATTTTCTGCCACTTTTATCCACCTTCAGACAAAATAATCCAGCGCCCAGAGCAACTTTTAAAAGCTCAAATAATATTATGTCACTCCTGAGCCCACCAAATCCTCTGTGTCTTTCTGTTACTCTCATAGGAAAAACTCTTAATCATGACCAACAACAACACGCATGACCCATCCACTGCCCATCTTTGTAACTTCATACCCAACTACTGGCATACGGTACTCAAACTACAATATTCTACTCCCAGCTATTCACACTCAGTTCACACCCTCATTTCATCCAAATCTCCACCCAAATGCTCCTTAAAAAGACCTTTTCTGGCAACCTCTCTAAACTACCCACCTGCAACCTCTACTCTATTACTCTCTCTGCCTTACCCTCCCTGCTTCGGATATCCTTGTAGCCCTTATCACTATAACTCATATATTTGCTACTGTCATCTGTCATCCTGCTAGGGTATTAATTCTAGGAGTGTGGGATCCTGGTCGTATTCACAGATGTATTCCCAGCCTCCCAAGATGGACCCAAAACATAGGGTCCATTCAACAAATACTCATTGAAAATCCATACCAATTAATGAAGACAATTACACAAAGAGGGTGAGATCATTGCGAGCTTTACTGTTATCAGCTAAAATCCATTCCACATATAAGATGTACCTGGATCTAGAAAGCATGTGAAAATAAGTACCAAAGACTAAAATGTTCATTATATCAATCTCATTACCTTATGGTCATATATTATAATTTGCGTGTAATGTAATTAATATATACAATGTCAATTGCATTTTATTTTCAATATCCGTAGCTACCTCTTTACTTTTTATAATACATTGTATATGTGCTGGCTCATTTGAGCCAGAAAAATAAATGTTTATTTTCACATTGACATAATGAAATATTTATCCTCCTTAGATTCGGTATTTCAAATTCTGGGAATTTGTCTTAAGGCAATTTTTCAAAACTTGAACAAAAATGTAAGCATAATGAAAAAATGTATGAACGATTTTAAAAGAAAATCTAAAAATACCTCAGAGGTTTTAATCTCCATCCTCAACCAGCTAAGATGTCCCAACAGGATATCAGCTGTTTTAACTGGTCAGGGCAGTCCCCAAACTTCTAGATCAATCCCTGATCATTCTACTGAACCCAAATCAGAATATCTATGTCTTTCTCCTTTCAAAATGTACATATGCATGTGTTTAACAGGAAATGAGAAAATGTTATACCATGAGTTCATGAGGGAGAATTCTAAAGGGTTTTGTTGTGGGGCTTTTCCTGCTATTAGAAGAAGAAAACAAAAATACAGAAAGGTATTAGTGCCTATTCAAGAGAGAAAATGTCACAAATCTTGGGAACAGTTACTAATTGGTAATAACCCATTTCTGATTAAAGGCTAAATGCAAATATATCCAGAGCAAAGATATGCAAATAGTTCAATGCAGCAGAAGTGAGAATCCAGAAATAAACCCTTATACTTATGGTCAATTGATTCTTGACAAAAATTCCAACCCAGTTCATTGAGGAAAGAATAGTCTTTTCAACAAATAGTACCAGACAACCATGTGACACACAATAAATTTAGGCCCTTAATTCACTCCATACACATACACAATTTATACATTTACCGTCTACTAATCTTCAACAAGGGCAACAAAACCCACAATGGGAAAGGGCAATCTCTTCAGTAATGGAAATGGATATCTGCATGTAGAAGAATGAAATTAGTCCCTTAACTTACACCATATACAAAAATTAACTAAAAGTGTATTAAAGACTTAAATGTAAGACCCAAGACTGTAAAACTACTAGAAAAAAAAATAGAGAAAAATCTTCCTGGCATTGGTCTGGACAATGATTTTTTTTGGATATGATCCCTAAAGCACAAGCAACAAAAGCAAACATAGACAAGTGAGATTTCAGCAAACTCAAAAGCTTCTGCACAGCAAAGGAAACAATAGTCAAGAAACAACCTGTCTTACAGAATGGGAGAAAATATTTGCAAACCATACATCTGGATAAAGGGTTAATTCCAAACTACAAAAGGAACTCAACTCAATAGAAAAAAAATCTATTAAAAAATGGGCAAAATATCTGAATAGACAGTTCTCTAAAGAAGACATACAAATGGCCAAAAGGTATATGAACATCAGTAATCATCAGAAAAATATAAATCAAAATCATATTGAGAGATCAACTTACACCTGTTAAATGACAATTACCTAAAAGACAGATAAGTGTTGGCAAGGACACAAAGAAACATGTTGTGTACTGTTGGTGGGACAGTCATTACAGAAAACAGTACTGAGATTCCTCAAAATATTAGAAATAGAACTATCACGAGATCCAGCAATCCAACTTTGGGTATACGTTCAAAAGAAATGAAATCAATAGAGATACATTCACTCCTACCGTTGTTGCAGTACTATTCACATTGGCCAAGATATGGAAACAGCCTAAGTCTTTGTCAGCAGATGAATGGATAAAGGACACTAAATTTTTAATCCAGTCTTAAAGATAAGGAAATCCTACCATTTGGGTTAGCATGACTGAAGCTAGAGAACAATTTGCTAAGTGAAATAAGCCAGACACAGAAGACAAATAATGCATGATTTCACTAATGTGTGGAAGCCATAAAGTCAAACTCATAATAGCAGGGATAGAACAGTGCTGGCCAAAGGCTGAGGGGAAACAGCAATGGGGTGATATGGGTCAAAGAGTACAAAGTTTCAATTATACAGCATGAGTAAGTTCTGAAGATCTAATGTCCAGCACTAGGACAGTAGTCAATAATGTATACATTATTCTGGTAATGCATACCAGAAATTTGCTAAAAGAGGAGATCTTACATGTTCTCACAAAACAAACAAACAAACAAACAAAAAAACGCACACACACCTCTGTGAGGTGATACAAGTGTTAATTAGCTTGATTGTGGTGATCATTTCACAATGCGCACATGAATCAAAGCATCACATAGACATTTTTATTTGTCAATTACACTTCAATAAAGCTGGGGAAAATAGAAAATGAAATGATCACCAAAAAGTAAAAAAGAAAAAAAAAAGTAACAGAAATGATTTCTTTGTGCCAGCTGGCACAGAGCCGCATCTGACTCTCCAAACTTGACTTGGATGTTCCTCTCATGTGGTTAGTAGAGTATGAACTAATCATCTCTCTTTGGTTTGTGCTGAAGAAGGAACTAGGGGTCCAGATCTGACAGTCTCGTCCGGAGGGGTTTGCCATGTAGCTGCCGCTGGCAGGTTAAGTGTGAGAGTAACCCACCCCTTGAAGACTTGGAGTGATGGAATATGTTCATTAGGGTCCCGCCAACTCCCCTATCACTTATGTGTAATGAATGATAAGGAACCACTCTAATTGTTATGGTTATCATTAGTAGGTCTCAGATATAATTCTGTGTTTTATTTACAAATAAAAACTTGTCAATTGGCATAATTTACCAACTACAGATGCTTCCAGTGGAGAGAGCTCAATGCCCTCACAACAGCTGCTCCATCTACATTTAATGAGATAACATTGGTAGAACCATAACCAAACATGTAGCCATGTCATAGGGTGACATTATCTATACTTGCATAATAGACTAACTCTAGCAAGACACTAGAGGATATAGTTTACTACCAACATGACCTGACTCTTTCCTCATACAGCTAAGTCAGGAGCTCAAAACCTTCTGCAATGGAGAACATGATGTTGAGGTAGTATTCTAGACTGTGTATCAGGGGACCCAACCCAGCTTAATACAGAATGACTAAGAGATATGTGACAGCCTGGTCCCCAAATCAGCACTAGCAAGAATATGAGTTCTGGATCAAAGTAAACTATAGAGCCTCCATAAAACAGAGCAAAAGCAGGGACTGGTCCTAGAACCTTTCTTACCCTAAAGAAAGTCAAGAGGATATTTTTTAATCTATCTCTTTTTTATCCAGAGACAAAGCAGAATGCTCTGATATGGACAATCTGACACAAGCATTTCAATGTTTCCACATTTGTGCAGTTGCGTAAAAACGAGCATAACAAAACGTTAAAAGCACTATTTCTTTTTTTACTCAATAATGTAAATAACAGGAATTGAGCTCCCCTCCATCCCTGACCCCGTCCTCAATCCCCACCCCAGGAGACAGATTCAGTAATAGGATAAGGATCAGGGATAGAGTAGTGAGGTCTGTTTTTCACATTACTTCAAATAATTTTTTAAGTGGAACATTTCACGAGTTCTTTTAAGGAGGCTGAAGACATCTGCAAATGGCCACACCATACTGGTACATAACCAACCATAGGACATAAGCCACAGCTGCGCTATCAGAGACTGAATCTCAGAATTTCAGGATGCAATATCAAATCAATATTCACCTTATAACCTTGTTCCAGCTTCCTTCCTGAGCAAGGGATGAGACATTTGAATTTGGTGGAATGAGTCAGTACTGAAGACAGTATCACCAGAGATGGACGCTTTGTGATTGGATTAAACAATATCACCTGCCATGAGCTGAAATGCCTTATCTGATAAAGCACAAGATTCTGATATTGAAAGATGATTAAGGAAAGCAGCAGCACGTTAAATATTAAGCATTCCTTGGAATGTGATCACTGTGCTAGAGGTTACCGCTCCATAGAAAATGAATCTTAAAACAACCTCAAGGTCTTTAGCTCTAAAACCTTTAGATACATAATGTATCTAATGTATCTAAATAGGTACCAGAACTGATGCTAAAAGGAAACACAACTGCTTTACTTCTCAGACTCCCAAATATTTTCTTCCCGCCTCCTATGCTGTTACCCTCAAATACCATCAGCTCCTACGGAAATCAGGTTAAATGAATCATCTTGGCAATCTTCAACTTAAGATACTCTTTTGACTTTGTATATTGTTCCTATTTGAACAAGTATGTTATTGTTCCTATTTGAAAATTTTGCTCTCCTTCCTCTATAAAATTATCAGAATCTCTGGCCTTTCATAATGCTACAACAAATGCTCTATTTATTCTTTAAATACTTGTTGAATACCTACTATGTGCCAAGTTCTGTTTTAGGCATTAGAGAGGTAAATTCATGATTAGCAGGCCTTATCAGCACTTGTGAAATGATTAGAGCCATAATTTCACCAGTATTCTACTTTTCCTGCTTCAAGTCCATGTGTCTCCTCAGTAACATCAGGGACCGTCTAGTTGCCCACCACAAGTACTCTATAACCCATATTCCTCTAGCCTTCGAGGATCTCCACATCCATAGCACCTGATTGCTGCCCCTCCTCAAACAATAATGGTCAAACTTATCAGTTTCCATTCAGAAATTTCCACTCTCAACTACTAACCAGTATAGCCATCCCCTATCCTCCATATCCTCCATATGAGAGTGCCCAACTCGCTGCCCAACTTCTCAAATGTGCTCATTTCAACTTTCCATCACTGTGATCTCCAAATAATCCATGATAGAATAATATTAGTTTAAGGCACAATTAAAGCTCATAAATTATGTTATTTATAGTTGACCCTAATAACACTAATAATATGACCATCCACTTGTGCCTCAATTTATAGAAAAATGGTTGCTTGTCACTTTTACAATCATTCAAGCACTCTCTTCTTTTTCTTCTTTTTCCTCTCTTCTTCTTCCTTCTTTCCCCCCACTTCTTCTTTCTCCCTTTCCTCCCCCTCCTCCTCCTCCTCCTCCTTCTTTGAGAATATCCTGAGAATCCAAATTTTCTATAGAAGCTTTTACACTACCTCTAGAATTATTTTTTAAATAGAATTATTATGGCATCAGCACACTGTCCAAAATACTTAATATTTTGAAAATGTATTTTATGTGTTCATATACATGAAAGAAATTTATATGTTTCTGATACTAATTGAAGTGCATATGGTCATTACTCCCCTCTATATTATTGTAGACAGTTTCTTGTAAGATTACATAGTAAGTGGTAATCTATATTCATTACTTTAAGCATGAAAGGTAAGAAAAAGACGTAAAGGTAGAAAAGGACCACTTTCTCCCTATTCTACCACTTCTGTGAACATGATGACTTGGAAGAGAAAAGAGACTCTCCAGAAGAAAAAGAAAAGAAACTAGCAAATGAAGATTTCTCATCTTGGGTTCAGTTGGTGTTGGATTGTTGGCTTTAGGGAGAAGGAAGTTGGGGGAATTTTTTAACAAGTGAGAGGTTCTTTTATTTCTATTAGATAGAACACATGACCCAGAAAACTTGGGTTTAGTCGTGGATGATCTGCTAGTACTTGGCACCCTTGAGAAACCACACCATATCTCTGCAACTCAACTCATTTCACATGTGAAATGAAAGGGTTATGGTAGGCAGCCCTCTGACCCCCTCAGAATAGGGGGCTGTTATTCGTGGTCTCCTGCAAACTATACAACTTACCTGTATAATGACATAGAAAGGTCTGCCTACCTCATAATCCCCTCATCTCCAATTGATACCTATTGATAGTCCATGAGCTGGGAGATGTTCTGAGGCCTTCAGAATACTCTACCAGTGATAAGCAGTAACAAAAAGCAGTATGAAAAAAGGGTTTTGTTTCATTGCTAAATCTTGGCACATACCTTACGAATCACCTAAGATAATATTGGAAGCTCTACTTAATGGACAATAAATTACATTTCATTACCTCCCAGGTAACATTAACAATTAACAATGTAGAAAAACAACCAAATATTCAGAATCATAGATATTTGCATAACATCACATTATCACAGTTTAGATTAATCCATATGTAAGTGGACATTAAGGACATTAAAGGTTATCTCAAGTTTTCACCTAATTATTACATAGGGTCAAAAAAGGCAGCCAAGATAAAGAAGAGGGTGGGCAGGTGAAATAAATTACAATCCTTGCTTTAATGTGCAATTTGGATTTAGAGGTACAAAGGGAGAGAATAAGACATTTATGTGGAGGATGTATGTGTTGAAAAGATAAAGAAAATGGAACCAGTCTCATCTAAGGGTATTCTTCAATTGAGAATGTAGTGAAACCCCTCATGTATAGGCACAATCCCTCCACTCCCACATAGAAGAATGCCCAAAATATGGGTCCATACATTCTGTGAGTTTATAGTCAAGCTGGTGAGAAAACGAACTAGTACTCAACCCACAGTTAGGAAAACTACTAAATGGTAGACCCTTGGAGACTCAAAAAATTCATATAAATTGAGAGAGAGAGAGAGAGAAAAGTTGCCTACAGTCTGGAATTATTGGATTCCCTAAAGAGCAGCAGGGTAAGTCAAAGCATCAGTATTGGAACTCTGACTCTAATTGTGCACTTGCCGCTTTAGTGCCCTGGGTCGCCTATGTGACAGAATGGACACCTTCGAGAAGCCCAGACAATTTCTATATTGCAAGTGAAGTATATGAATATACATATCAAGCACATGAACATTTTAAGTGCTTATGGAAGAATAATAAAAATTTTGGTAATAGAAACGTTGGTAACCAAAGGAGAAAAGGGTAGTCATTTTGCCATGAAGAATTCCAATTTAGGGTGGCTTTAGTCTAGCAATAATGTTAGACTCTTCCCACAGTTAAGAGACAGACTCAATTAGGAATGTGCTCTGTGGGCATTAGGTGCAATTGCCATCCTAGGGACAAACTGCTCTCAATCAGCACAGAAAGAATTGCTGCTGTGCATCAAGCTTACAGCTCCATTCACTAACCTAGTAAAAGCTCCATAAGGAGCAGCATCTAAAACACAGGCAGATTCCATTAACAGTTGGATCAGACACATAAAAAGTACTAAACTTTTTAGTTATTGGTACTGTGCAGAGTCTGAAAGAAGAAAGAGAGTAGCATTTGCTTTAGAACCATCTTCCAACTATCTCCTTCTATGTCATTCCCCTGAATAACCAGAATGGTCTCCTATTTGGTCCCCTCTTTCTGACTCACGGTGAGCCCAAACCTTCACTCTTGCTGCTAGACTGGTCTCCCCAAAACATAGCTATAATCATGCTTCTTATCCTGCTCAAAAGCCTTCCATGATTCCCAGCCCACCCTATGGTATCTAAAATACCTTCCATCTGCATTTCCTATCTTGTTTCCCAAATAATTTTAGTTTAAAACTCGTGTTTTCTGGATAGATCTCTAAATGTTGACCTTTGCCATGATCTGCTCCCTCCCTCAGGTTGGATGCTCTCTCCTCATCTTCCTCAATCTCTTTGTGAAGATTTTAGAAATATGTCCACAAACTCTTTGACATTCCTCCCTTTGAGAGGTGGGACCCAATTTCTCTCCTCTTGTATTTAGAATTCACTTAGTGGCTCACTTCCAACAAACAGAACGAAGCAGAAGCGATGGTATGACTCCTGGCCCACCTGCCTAGAAATGTATCTAAAATCATGAAAGTTTGGATCCACATCTGTCTTGTAGAATTTCATCTCTATTATAGTGATACATATAACTTGCACAAGTTTTTCCCTCATTAAAGGTTAGGCTCCTTGAGGAATTGGCTCCAAATTTTTCCTCTTATAAAAGAAGTTAGAAACACACACACACACACAAACACAAAGACATGGTCAATATTTGTTGAGAGAATGACCAGCTAAGATTCTAATCTAAGGCTTCTTTCTTCACTTGAAAACATATTTGTTTTTATTGTCCTGATTTTAATAAAGAGTTATATATAACTGAAGAATCAAGACACAGTATAAGAAATACTTAATTCTTTTTTTAATTGTATTAACATATAATGTATTATTTGCTTCAGGGGTACAGGTCCTTGTCCAAAGCAAGGTAGGAACTTAGAGGTATGGAAATCAAGAGACGACCATATTCCTCACCAAATAACAAAGTGCTCACCAATTTTTTTTTCCAACTGAAGACAGAAACTTTCCTCTTTCACATTGTTTGTGAGCTGACATCATTCCCTAGACCCCTTCCAGCCCCCTTGCTGTGGTGTCCGATTCGCTGTACAATATTAACTAAGAATCAACAGCCACATATGAAGAGTACATCACCATTTTTTATTGTTTGTAACTAAAATCCAGGCTTCCCCCTTCCTCTGAGTAATGGAAAATGTGAAAACTGATTATGAACTAAGCCTAAAGTGTTCAGAGCATTTGGCTTTTAAAAATGAAAGCACAAAAATCATTATGCTTTGTTGGAGCTCTCCACACAGAAGTATATAAAGGGAAGGATTCTTCCTGCCAGCCCTTGTCTCTGCCACGGGTGAGACGACATGCTGTCAGAGCCATCTCTCTGCTTCCTTTTACTTATTTCCAAAGTGTCTATTATCAATCAATGTTCAGCCGTCAGGGAAGCGCAGATTCGGGCAGTAATAGCCTAAGTAGGCAAACCGTACCTACCTCTTATGCAACTAGATTTGATCCTTGATCTGAGGCAACCACAATAAACCTATTGAGACCTTTTGTACAGGATAATTGTTTTTATAGTAAATCAGTATCCATTTACAGATTATTATATACTGTAAAACAAGGAATATGCTGTTTATGTGTGGACTATTATGCATTCCTGACATGTAAGACATCAACTCAGCTGCCTCCCCTTTCCTAAGCAACAGTGACAACAACAACAAAAAAAACAGTGAGTTCCTGAGTTTCAGTTGTTTCCAGCTTGCTTTCAAATGTTAAAATAACATTTTTTCAGTTTAAAGGTCTAATAAGGATTTTTTTTAAAGTGTCATTTTCTTAGTTTCCGAACTTCAGCCTAAGGTTTTTGACTACCTCTATTCCTACCCTCTGCTCTTGAAGTGGAGGGAGAATCTTAAGAGATTGAAAGCCTTTTGAGTAGCATTATTCCCACTGTCAGCATCAGACTATAGAGCACCTCTGCATTATTTTCTCTACTAGATAAATGAAATAAAGATTTAGGCAATAATTCAGAGAATTTAATCAATGTTAGCCATCCATATGGGTGATTCAAGACAGTATAATTTTAGACCTTGGTAGTAAAATTGTCAGCCTGATTTTCCAGATAAATAACACTGTATTTCTCTTGGTCAGTGTGGACAAAGCTTTAAGGTAAAACTTCACTTTTTGGGTTGTTTTTTTTTTCAGTGGATATACCTGCCATTCGAATTGTCACTCTCAAAGCAGCATATTCTATCCAAACCAAACTAATGGACTCTAATGCACTGTTGTTACTAATTTTCCCTATGGGCAGCAAAAATAGGCTCTTCCACATCCAGCATCTTGGCTATGTTAATCAATCTCACCTTAAGCCCTATTGAATTTTAACGGGCCAAAGAACGACAGTAACAGCATAGCCAGAGATTAAAGCAATGCTCATAATAGGACTTCCTGAAATGAAAATGTGAAGAGCTAGGACAGCAGAGAAAAAATCACACACAAATTATTCAGGTGGAGATCAAGAGGAAGAGAAAAGACGCAGAGGAAATACAAAGAAACTTAGTGCGGTAATACGAGTTTCCTGTGGGTGTGTGAAAAACACCCTAGGAAAGCAACCGTGTGTAGCTAACACATAGATACATACAGATGTGGTTCTGAGGCTGGCTTTTTCTTTTTAATCAGGCTTTTTGGAAATGATAAACCTAAAATATTTTCAGGTTAAGAAAAACTTTAGCATCCCATTGATCTGTTGATTGCTGCACACACAGGTCAGTCACTGTCAGAAGGGGACTAGATATCTTGGCTTGCCTAGGATCATACCTGCTGTCCTGAATAATAATAGTGTCATCTTTCACCTCAAAAATTATCTGTTTAGAAAACAAATTTTTTGATCACCCTACATTACCGTGGGTTCGTATTTAGAGGGAAAGAAAAATGACAGAATAAATACATGTATAATCTTAAAATCATCTCATCTACTTTCCTCATTCTGATGTTCCTCAGACTTGGTGAGAATAACCAGTAAATACACTGTTTCTCAGAAGGCTTCAACCTGACACTTCTAATCCAGCTAAGACACACACACACACACACACACAGAGTCTTTTTTGGTGTTGCCTTTTTGGAGTTGTCCAAACTATTCCTCAAACAAGAATTGCCTCTTGTCTGACAATCAGTGTATCACTTTAGCCAACACCAAGATCAAGACTCACTGACTCATTTTGTTTTTCTCACCCACTTCATTCTACCTCAGTAGAGGCAGATCCTACAAGTAAAAGTACATTATTTAATGTTCATTTATCAATTTACTCAGGAATAGCTATAAGTTGGGTTGAATAAAGATAAACAGTGACAGACGACATTGTCCACACCCTGGTATGCTTGAGAAGACTCTGGCTGTCCGCCAGGAGCTCCACCACACTGGGCTGCAGAAGCTGGAGAATATCTCCATCCCAGCAGCTCACCCCTCCACTTGAGAGGCACTGGAAACTATCAAGTTACAAAGAAAATTCTTGGCCTCATTTTTCGTATCTATTTTTAATTTCTTTTCTTTTTCAATAAACTCTTGTAAGTCTTGTGAGTCTTAAATTCTTCTGCCACAATGTGCGAAACACACAAACAACCAAAGATGGTTCTTGCCTGCATAGTTCTTAAAATTTAGAATAGGGAAAACAGAAACCGTGGAGCGACAGTACCGAACACGATCTAGTAACTGCTTTGAGGTAGAGACAAAGTGTTATTACAGTTCAAAAGAAGGAAGAAAGCATTTCCATGGTGGCGGCGACGACTAAGAGAAGAATTGGCACTGGTTCATAGCTAGTGCTGGAACTGGTTTGGGGAGTCGCATAAAGAGGCTAGAAAATGGCAGAGAGGTTGAGGAACAGGGACAGGTGATTGGGTGGGAACAGCATCAATAAAGGTCTAGGGGTTGGAAAGTGGACAGTAAGATTGGCATAAAACTATAACGCAAACCAGCAGAATGGCTATGTTGGGGTAAGATTTGTCCCATCTGAAGAGGGTAGACTTCTGATATGCCGGTTGTATCTGAGAAGATACAGATCATCAGGGTTGGGGGAGGACACCTGCAATGTTATTGAAAAGGTACACGATCACCAACTGCTCATACAAAGTGCAGGCACGAATAGCCTCCTATTGCATGCATTCATTCACACAAAGGCTGCGTTCTGCTCAGACAGAGAAAATCAGCCAGGAGCTCCAAGGAGACCCCTCTCCATTACAGATGCAAACCCTGAGTGAGAATCAGAAGACAAACAGTCCCGGATGCACGCTCCTGTAGAATTCTGTGCTCGCTCAGGCAGCTGTGATCTAGGATCACACATCCCAGCTCAGATCAGCGGCATCTGCAGATCTGGTGCTTAGGAGAGAAGTTGAGGACAGGACACAGCATAGGCTCTCCCAGCCTCAGTGACAGCCCCATTTTCCCCACGCTAGGTCTCCATCAGTTTGATTGACACACCGAACTGTTCATCTCGCTCCTCCCTAGGGAGAGAAAGGAGGAGACAGTGCAATATTGTAGAGTGAAAAGTGGTTTTATACGCATCATCTTAATTTCCAGTGATGGAGATAGAAGAAAAAAAACAAGAATTCTGAGCATAAAAAGGTTCAAGGTTAATTTGATTGGCAACATATGAAATGCCACTTACCTCAGGCCATTTCAAATTGCCCCTCATTCTCTCCACAGTGAATGAAATGATTCTTTCCAAAGACAGGGGCATCAACTGATAATGGCGTTATTACATATTCATACAGCACTTTACATTCTGTAGCTTACTTGGCAGGAATTCTTACAAGTCCCTCTTCACAGATGCCATGTCAGAGGTGAGGTGGGGATGAGGCGTGCTCCCTCAGGCACTTCCAGCGGACAGAGGAACCAAGACTGAAGGGCATGTGGGGAAGCGAACCACACCTGGCGTGCTGGTAGCCTGTGCCTCCTCTGCCTGCCCTCCCACCCCAACACATACTGGGAGATGGCTTTCCAGAGACGTGGGACTTTATACAACATTAAGGTCCATTGGCAGAACACACAGTTTTAACAACAAAGAGTACTTCTCAGTACTGGGAGGAAGATGAAAAACATCATTTTGTGCCTTGAAGAATTCTCTTTCTATATTACGGATAATTTCTTCCTCCAAGAGGAACTAAGAAAGAAAGTTTAGGGTTTTTTAAGCATAAAAAAATAAACAAAGAAACAAAAGAAGTCATATCGTGAGTTGTTACATACAGTTGAGATCCCCGGTGACGATGGAACCAACAACACACTTCCCTCGATCCTGAGCCCAGTGAAATACAGCTAAGTCAGTTCTACACACATTTGCTGTCTAGTGGGCAGGAGGCACAGCAATGGCAACTTTCATCCCCACACAAGCCAGTTTACCTCACACAAAGATACAGCCACAGACAGAGTTCCTAAATAAACCCAAGGAAAGCTGAAAGGAAAATATGAATGGCTCAGTGCATGCCCATCCCACCTTCAAAAGAAACAAAGCACAGGGAATATTTATACAGCTTCATAATAAACAGCTTATTAGCTTCACATTTTTAAACCATACTTCTTCTCTCTGTCTCTTTCTCTCTCTGTCTCTGTCTCTGTCTCTGCCCTCTCTCAGTTATTTAGTGACACGGCCAATTGCTGAATTGCTTTTCATGATTAACTCTCTTCTTTCAAGGTCAGTGATTGCCCTTAGCGTGATGACAGTGCTCAAGGTTAACACACAATTCAGATAAACCCTGAAATGTTGACCTATCATAAGCTCAGTGTAATTAAAAGGTGTGCCTATGCCTGAGCCAACTGTTTAAAACATGTTTTCTAGAAACCTAATGTCTCTGAACTTACCCAGAACATCTGTTCCTGAATTTCCTTCACAGGCCCATTGTTCAGAGCAATTTTCATAAAGCACTAAAAATCTGCATAAAATTAAGGACAGCAAATAAGCTTGAGCTTACTTTTTTTAACTATCTTTAAATAACAATTTCTGATTTAGAATTAGGAGGAAAGGACTTTCTATCTACATACGGCTGGAAGATAGAAGGTAGATTCGAATACTTTAGGAGTAAATGACTGCCCTATTAGTAGACTCTGTGTTTTGACACGCAGTGGCATTTCTTGAAGGATTGTTCCTTAGAGTTATTCTGACCGCAACTGTTTTCAGTGCGATTGATTTTTTTATTACTAATGGGACTAGTACTCCCAGATACATAACCTAGAGAGAGAAAATAAGAGAGAAAGAGATATTCCCACTGAAACTGTTCTAGAATAATCTTCCCTCCCTGCCTCTGAGCATCATTCCAGGATGCCAGGATGCATTTTCGACCATGAAAGGGTCAGGAGGTGCTCAGGGGCCATTGCTTAAGGAGCAAGAGGCAAAATTCTCATCCCAAGAGAACAGCTGATTCATCCAAGTTCAGCAGTACATCAGGGTGGAACGGTTGAAATTGCAAGGAAACAACGCTAAGAATGGAAATGAGTCTGGATAAACTAAATTCATTTTGGAAAACAGCTATCAGTTTGTAATTTCAAATACAGAAAAACCTAAAATAACCATGTTGTCCAGAGTAAAGCCAAGAATTAGTGGCCAAACAGACCTAAGTTGTGAGAGAAAAGCTCAGCCAGCTAGTGACTATGGCAATCTATTCTACATCCATCGGCTCCAGGGACAAGGAAGGAAGCATGATGACAGTCACCCCATTCTGGAGCCTCCAATGTGTGAGCTCAATTGCAAAAATAATGTTATCTTTCTGGATGTTCTCCAAATTTTTAAATACTGTTACTCATCTGTAAAATAGAAATTGTCATACCAACCCGTGGTCTCCATGGGAATTATATGAATAGAAAGCTTAATTCCATGCCACGCAGGGAACCATCAACAAATGGGTTTGCCATTGCTGTCACACGTCTCACGTTTCACTCTTCAGCATTTAACCATGAAAGGAATTTACTGGAAAAGGTGTATGTTTGAGCATAGCCCCCTTTTTCCCATTTACCCAAAGAGTATGTGTTTGAGTACCTTCGCTGTTCTAGGCTCCGGGCAAGGCAGAGGGACTGAAGTCCCATGTCAACAGAGTAAGGCAAGTACATGATTTGCCTGGCCAGGCAGCACCAGCTTGCAAGTGGGGAGGCCCTGCAGGCCCAACCTTTAGACAAAAGTGAGTTCTTTCAGCAAAACATAAATAAATAAAACTTCGATTTTAGCAACCTAAGTAAGGTCTCTCTCAAAACAATCCAGGTGCACTCCAAGGAAGTATGCACTGAACAGAAATGAAATCGGTCAGTTTGCGAGAACCTATAAGCATCTGAAAGTCAGGAAAATGAAAAATATAAACTCGCATAATGGAAAGAGAGCCTCAGGCAACACTAAGCCATTAGGACTGATGGTTATTCCGGTGCCAAAGACTCAGATGATGCAAACGTCATCTTCCAGCCCTGTCCTGTGTTCGGTCACATTGGCCCACAGCCACACCCCGGGTTCTACTCCCAGGCCGGCCTGCAATGCACATTTGGCTCAAATACTGATCCATATGCTGCCTCGCCAAGGCCTTTAAGTACATGTGTGGGTTCTAAGTGATAAGCAAGTGCTTGCATTAGCTTTAGCTAACACATTAAGCCTTAAAGAAAAAAAATGCAAGTCTAGCTTTTGTGGTCTTCAATCCTGATAATGATTTTCCTTCCTTGAAAACATTCTTTTTGATATCATTCCCTAAAAGAACCCAATTTTATTCACAATAAAAATTTGCTGTGCACGATATCCTTGTCTCCTAATAATTATTCACAATCTTTTGGAATAATTTTTGTTGCTTTTATCATGATGCTAAGCCTCCCCAACCTCCCATTTTTGCATTTTGAATATTGGTGCAAATTTTAAGTTCATCGAACCACCCATGGCTGACCAGAGAATTGCATTAAAAAGCTTGCATCTTCCCTTTACATCAGTTTACAAGTTCTTGTTTTGTCATTTGTATCCCTTACCTTTTTAAATTCCATGCTTCATCTGCATTAGTACTAACTTCTCCACTTAGATTCTGCTTTTGTAAGTAGTCAGGGAAAAAAAAAAAAAACACAAAACTCCATAGTAACACGAAAGCAGAAGCTCTCTATGAAATGGAATGTTACCAATAATGTGGATGAAAAATGAAATCTAATAGTGAATTGTAGGACTTTGTAAGTACCAGGTAGGAAGGGAAGCATTTTATACGTATTATCTCGTTTAATCTCCAAGACAATGTGATAAAAACCTGGTGTCATCACACCCATTTTATAGATGAAAAACTGAGGCTGGGAGACACTAAGCCATTTGACAAAGGTCACAAAACTAAGAAGACACAAAATTCAGAGTCCCATCTGTCTAATTCTGGGACCTAGCCTTTTAAGCATTACACCACGTGTAGAAAATTTTATGTGCACTTTTATGCATGTGCTTTCATGCAGAATAATTTTCATTGTTGAGGCAGCCAAAGGAAATCCCTACACAATGGAATAAAGGCTTTGGCACTTTTCAGCATCTTTAAACTTTCATTTTTTTCCCTCTAATGGACCGCTTGCTATTGCTTGGTTTCCATTCAATCACAGTTAGAATGTCATAAAAGTGGTAATAATACAAATGATACTGAAGGGACACATGCAGCCCTAACAAAAATCCATGGGGAAAACAGAACAACAGGAAAGTCCAGTGAAAAGGCCCTCACCTCATAGTGGCTACTGCCTGCCCGGCACCCTGGCTTTGCAGCCATCCGCCGCACACAGCTGAATGAAAATTTCCATCTTGAAGTTGTCATTATGGGCCTCCTAGAACAATCTGTGTAAGGTCATATTTGCATAAGTCAAGTGTTCCACAGTCTGTACAGCGTCTTTACCGAATGCGGGATTAAATCACAAGCATAGACCATAATTAACCCTGCAGATTGCCTTAAATGCCAGCCAGCTTTCACGTAAAGAAATGGCCAGAACATGGAAGGAGTGAGGTGCAGAACAGCAGTCGACACGCAAAAGCCACCCGAGCTCAGAAACCACTCAAGAAATCCCCTTCTATGCCCCACACCTTTTGTTAGTAAGTTAGTACAAACAAGGGAAAAGTAAGTGTGTGAGTTGGCAACAGTGAGGGCTTCAGAGGACCAGGCATGAAATTGCCAGACTGTCGTCAAGGCCACACAGATGTCCTTGAGGCCGGTAGCTTCCCAACTGAGCTTCCAGAAGCCCTGGCTTCCTGACTCACAGCTGCTTTAGGAGTGAGAGCAAAAGGCCCAGTTAGGGGGGAAGCAGTCCTTCAATGCCTCGATCAACCAGTGTGAGTTCACTTCTATTGGTTGGGCATGCCGGGGTTTCATGACCTGACTGGAAAAAGTATCTGACACTACATATGTGGTTTGAACACCGCTGACTCGGGGCAACCTTGACCTCGCCTCCATGCACATGGTACTGGTGAAAGATTTAGTACCCTGCTCATTGAGTGAAGGCTGGACAGTGGCAAAACCTAAACTGGAAACTAAGTATTTGAATTCCTGCTCCAGTGCTCAACCCACCGCACCTTGAATCTTTGTTCGTGACTTCTGTTCTTTCTACTTCTGCCCTGGGACATCCATGGTTATCTTTTCCAATTTGGGTAAATGCATAAATGTGAGAAAAACACAGGTGGTTCCTTCATCAAACCTTTAAAAAGTGGGCAGACCAGTGACCCATGAAAGGACATGGTCTTTGGAGCACGCGTACCATTAGGGAACTATGTGTGCCTCTAAATCCTGTGTTATATGTCTGAGCACACACATATGAATCCATCTAGCCTTATTCCTTCAGCAATTACATTGTATAGTGTGCTAAGCTTCACCAGGCACATGTGCATGTTTTGTCTCTAGGTAGAAACTTGTCCTTTTGCAGAGAAGTGGGGAATTATTTATTTTGCTGGGAATGTTGAAATCTATACTTAGATAGGACTTAACAGATGACCCGATCCAACTCTTTCAGTCTATTAGTGAGAAACCGAAACCTAGAGAGGTTAAATGTTAAATTAAATGATGTTAGTAGGCCGACACTGAAGACCAGATCAGCTGATTCCTAGCACCCTCCCCACTATACATTCCCGTTGTGTGCAGTCATACCTAGAGACTTCAATGGCCTTAACATTCCTTGAGATTTTGTGGTCCCACTCATAGCTGAACACATTACCTGGCATATGGATACTTGGTTGCTCCAAGCAAAGTTACTTGTGTCATTGTAGGAGTACCTCTAAGGACCTGTAGGAACATTTCCTATAAATTATCATAAATCCTCATGCTTTCCATCACAGTACCTATCACAGTTTTGTGATATTCATTCATTATTTATTTAAATAAATTTATTTATTTCATGCTTGCCTGTCTTCCTTCCTCCCTTCCTTCCATGTCTTTCTCCCACATGAAAATATAAGTTCCATAAGGGAAGTTGCTAGTTCTGTCTCGTTTATCATTTATTTCCAGATGCAATTTCTAACACAATGGCTAGAATATTGTAGAAGATGAATGAGTGAATGAATGAATTTCACAATGCCATAGAATATTTCTATTGCTATACTTAGAGTATTTAAGCCATGCATACATGGTTTTAATAAACTAGGAGCTTCTTGAGGGTAATGTTTGTGCCTTCTTGTGTTGACAATACCTAGCTTATGTCTTATCAAAACAAAGAAGGCTGCCAATAAATATTTGTCAGATAAACAAATTTACTCATTCATCAATAAAATCTAATAGTCTTAGGTAAATAATAGGTACTCAAACACACTTACTGATTGCTAACTGATTAGTTGGTTGGCTCTTTGATTGATTGATTAATAAAGATCCATAAAAATCACAGTTTTCAGGGTGGTGTCTTTAGGGAGCCATCTTACCATCACAGAAAAACCTAGTTTTCCCAAGAGAACCAAAACATGCTATTTGAAATATGATTCCTCTAAATTTTATTCTTCTACCCTCCCCTTTCTTCTCTACTAGCCAAAACAGAAATATATCCATTTTGTGGAATAAGTTTTTACTCCTATCCAGAACACTGTACAAAGGTAAATCATTCAAGAGCAGGTAGAGCAGCCTTCCTCTATAGACGTCACTTCAAGTTCATTGAATCATTACTTCGAAAACCAAAAAGGGGCCAAAGTTCAGGGTAACCACTTATGACTGTGAGCATCACAGCATGTAATAAAATAGTCATAGAGCTACCGTTTATTGGATTTGAGAAGGTCATTCTGAGTAGGACTCAAGGCTGAATGCCTAAGTGTGTCATGGGTAATGCCCTGGATTTGTCAGTACCTTTTAAGAACATCTTTGCAAAGCAGATGACAGCCACGGAAAACAGAATACACACATACACACATTCACATAGACCTTTTCCATGAACATCTTGGCTTTTCTTTTGAAATTTTATGTCTATTTTACAAAATGCAGACATAACAGAGGCAGTTTCTCAGCAGCTATTGAGGAATGAAAAAACAACAGGAGCTGGTCTTTGATCTTTCCACCATATTCCAGGTAGAATGAAAAGAACACGCTCTACTTGGAACTTGGTGTGTATGTGGACACACAAGCACATATATTGCATCTGCTATCAGCCCTGCACTCAAGGGAAACTAGGGATCAATCTGTAATTGAGATCTGCTACTGATTTCAAACATTTCATTTCGTGTAATCATTTCACCCTCTTCCTTCACTATAAGCCTTGTTAAAATATTATTTAAGCTGCTTTCTTTCCCTGTTTCTCCCCCATCTATTGATAAAGGAGTTTTAAAGGCATGAACTCACCAAGAGGCAGGCACCATGACATAGTACAGCAAAGGTTAAATAAAGGTCTATATACTACACAAACCATCCTTCAAAGCCTGCATCATCAAAGGCTACTCATGGCTAGACTTTGATGGCTAGGGCACCTACCAGATGGGTCAGTCACCTACTAGATGGCCTAGATGGCTCCTACATGAAGGGTACAATATCCAGCAAGCTCGATACTCCATATATTCTGGGTTCCACAGGAACCTAAGGTAATAGACAAGCATGTCTGGACACATTCAGTGAACTGGTAGGGTGAGCCCATCAGGAGCCTATTTGGAAGAGCCACTATAGTGCTGCCTTTTAGCGACCTCACCAAAGAGAAAAGGAGGCAGGCAGAGTGAGCATGACCTGAAGGAAAGCCTCAGCATCAGAGGGTTTTCAGTTGGACTGAGGCCTGAAGAAAGAAGGCACTGTTGTGGGGAAGGAAGGAAATGGAAAAAAACTGTTTCTCTAAAACTACACTGCTTAGGAAAATACTCCTTTTCCTCCTCCCAGAAATGACAATGGTGATGATAAAAATGGAGGAAGAGTGATCCAGAAGCCAGTGGAGAGCTGTCATTCCCTACTTCACAATAAAATGAAATGTGGCTCCCATCACCCCAGAATTCCGATCTGCAAATATAGCAAAGCCCAAAGGCTGCCTTGTTAAAGTGGAGGGGTTGCATTAGCATCTGGCAGCAATAGACACACTTATAAGCACATCTGGGGAATTTCTGAAATATTCAAAGTCCTGTGTGAGCATCTTGGGACAAGTGAAATTTGGGTCCATATTCATATTAAAGTGCTCACATTTGTACCCACAACACAGGGAGGTCGGAGGAGTCTCAGGACATACATATCTCCCTTCATAATACCTTAGGAACTTAAATCACCATCAGATATATGTGAGTTGGGATCTATAATCCACATGATCAAGTGCAGATTGCATTTTCACAAAATTTATTAGCTGTCCACTACATATGAGGACACTCAGCTAAGTGCTCTGACACTGAATCATAGAGTTTAAAAGATTTTTAAAATATGGTGCTCTTCGATACCGAACACGATATATTACTGATTGTATATTTGCATACAGTCATATATAAGAACCCCACCTCCCCAACTTCTACTTTGATGTCTGGCAACTCTATACCTTCATGTCACATCCATCAACCAAATAAGTCAGTTATGAAGGAAATTGTTGTCAGCAAACCTATGCAATTTACTCTCAAGAGGAAGAAATTAAGGCACTCTCAAGGGAGAACTGCAGGCTTGGTATGATGAACAAATTTAGGGTCATTGATTTCAAGTTTAGCTACCTACTTCCCCCCGGTAAACAACAGCATAAGAAGCGACAACTGACAGCAAAGGGGGACCAGGCTGAGAAACTAAACACTATGATGGTCCCGTGTCCTTGACTGAGGTAATGGGCTAAGGTACCTCCAGGACCCAAGGGCACATACAAGTCAAAAATGTCAGCACAATGTCCTATGTTTGGCCAATATCTCCAAGTCATCCCAAGGAGGTGGGATGCCTTCTGTCTCTTTTGGTGACCGGGTGACATATGGACATGCCACCTTTAAGATTCTCACCATATCTTAAATAAATAAATAAATAAATCTTCTCATCATTTCTCTAAAAATGTGTGCAATAACTTACAGGCTAAACCCAGGATTTCTCTCACAAACTACAGTGACATGGGGGCACTTGGGTGGTTCAGTGGGTTAAAGCCTCTGCCTTCGGCTCAAGTCATGATTCTAGGGTCCTGGGATGGAGCCCCGCATTGGGCTCCCTGCTTCCCTTCCTCTCTCTCTGCCTACTTGTGATCTCTGTCAAATAAATAAATAAATAAAATCTTTAAAAAAAAAAAAAAAAAACCTACAGTGACATGCAGAGAAACGAAGACCTAGACCACCTGGCCTGAGTTAAACAGCAAGTCAGAAATAAAAGCAAATGAGAATCCAGGTTCTGATACCTTAGTGGGGCATGAGTGGCAATGACAGTGCTTAGAACCTGAACAAGGTTGTCATCTCCAGCCGCACATTTGGCAAGTGAACTAACTGAGATCTGGAGAGAGAAGGGACCTGCTCAAAGTCACAATTCAGTGAACAGTAGAACTGTGATAAGAATGCAGGTCTCTGGGATTCTAGTATTATATCCTCTTCATCAGAATATGCTGTCTCTCTTCTTTTTTTTTTTTTAAGATTTTATTTATTTATTTGACAGAGAGAGATCACAAGGAGGCAGAGAGGCAGGCAGAGAGAGAGGGGGAAGCAGGCTCCCTGTTGAGCAGAGAGCCCGATGCGGGGCTCAATCCCAGGACACTGGGATCATGACATGAGCCGAAGGCAGCCGCTCAACCAACCGAGCCACCCAGGCGTCCCAGAACAAGAGTCTTAAAGGAAATGGGAGACAAGCATATATACATCTTCCTTTTCCAGCATTCAAACATTTATTAAGAACCTACTATGCACCAGGGCTTTGCCTATAGGTCAAGTACGCTAAGATACTAAATGGAAATGGCTCAGTGTCTCAAAGGGTGACCCCAAGTCTTCTAAAGAGCCTGTGGAATTTAATAATTGGGAGGCTATCACCAAATCTCATTTATTGCCGCTTTAAATGAAATAGATCACAGTTAATAAAGAGTCTGCAAATTAAAGTAACCCAGCAGTCTGAACTAGCAATTAAAATGACTTTTTTTTTCCTATCAAAGTTGAAACCATATGCTGGAGCAGATTTTGTCACGTACAAGATAAATGAGCAGTGTGGCTCAGCAGGGAATAATTCCAGTTCATATTGAAGGATCACTCTCAGTATCAAAATCTTGTTCTCTCAATGTCAGGATCCTGATACTGATTACCTGAAGACACAGGGGCTCAAGGGCCTTCCCTGTGAGAATACAAGCACAGATATGCAATCCTCCTCATTCCTCCTCACACCCTCAGAGCAGTAAAGGGAGAAATGGAAGTCTGATATTATCTGGGTTGTGTTCAGAACCTAAATGCCCCAAAAGCTTCACCTTCCTCAGTGCTACTTATGGGAGCATCCAACGCTATTCCAGATGTTAATAGGGAATGCGGAGCAAGCTGGGAGGGACACATGCCTGCCAACATCTAATCCACATGGGTGTCCATTTTATTCTGCCAAAAGATCCCTAAGAACATGGTGGAAGGAATAAGATGAACTCTGGGAAGTGCCAATCATCTTTTAGGAGAGAAGAAGGTAGAGGCCCATGAAGCTGGACATAATGCACATGTAATATTATTACAACAGCATGCAATACTTTGTGAGCTCAGCTGTTTGGAACATTTCTTCCCAAGAACCTGACTTGCCTCTATGTCTTCACTTTTCCCTGGTAGGAAGAGAGTAGAAATAGTGGAAGTGGTCTGATAGAAAGATAGGAAATGATTACTGATAGAAGACAAAAAGAAGAGATATGTAGGAAAAAAAAAAAAAGATGATAGATAGATGCCTGCATGGATAGAGAGACAGATGTATACACATGTACACATAACTGGGATTGGATGGATGGATGGATGGATGGACGGATGGACCAGTGAACAATCAGCATGACACCATTGTTAGACTCCTGCTTGCTTCTGGTCACTGAACACGGAGTTTTCTATGCATCATCTCATGGAAATCCTCTGTGATGGCACAGCCATTTTGCCTATTTCACACATAAAGAAACTATCAACACAACTAATAACATTGTCAGGGTTAGAGTTAAAGTCTGTTTCTATGTAGCCACAAAACCTTTGGGTTTTCCACTATCCACATTGCTTTTTATTCAAGGTCATGCTGAAACTCAGAAGACACTATGTTAGAGAAAAGAATGCAAGCCCCATAGACTTGTTCTGTGAGTGCATAATCATAAACTAAACTGTCAAGTCGACATGATTATTGAACACGTGCATTCTACTGAACGCCAAGATAAAGAGGCAAGAGAACATAAGAGCTTCCTTCCAAACCTCTCCCTACTTGATGGCAAGCAGGTGAGAAGCACATTTCTGTCCAGTGTTGTCTCTCACCACCTCTATCCTCCACACCCTCACAGTGTCCTCACCCCACCTCCCCAAGCAGTTTTCACATTTCGATGTATAGACAAATTGCCCCAGGGTTTTGTTAAAATGCAGATTCTGTTCTGGTTCAGAAGACTTGGAATCTGAGACCCAGCAGTGCTAACAAGTTCTTAGGTGATGTCAATGCTTCTTGTCTGAGAACCACACTTGAGGTAAATAACCTACACTCTATACATCCTTGTTAGAGAAAGGCAACAAGTTAACTATAAAAGGGTATTTAGCATCATTCTCTGGGCACTAACAATATTTAATACATGTAATAATAAGAAATGTGATGTGGACAGAGATTTGGGCTATCCATATATTTAAAGGTAGAGCATCTGTAAGTCATAGAATCCCTCCAACCATTCCCCCAAATTACCCAGCTGCAGTGTTATATTAGTAAAACCAAGAAATGTACAGTAAAGAAAAGATGCCATCTTGATGCTATTTAAATATATATTTACTTCTTATTCGTGATCTTTCACCCATTTAATTTTCTCTGAGAGATTATTCAGGTCACTTTTTAAATGGGTTTCCATGTTTCCAGGGCTGCAGCTCATTATAAAAATGTTCACAGCAGACAGAATCTTGCTTCAGCATAGCACTATTTTCAAGCCGGTAGACACAGGAATCGGTATGCGGATATTGTACCATAAACATTAATTTAGTATTATGTGGAAGGTTGATTGATTAATAAATACATAAGCCAGGAAGCCTAATTTAACTCTTAATTCACTTTTTTTTTTATTTCACAGAGAGGGAAAAATTAATCTAGAAGTGTTGATTGATTGAGAGTTTTAGTCTCGTCTAGACAGCAATGGAAAATGACTATGAACCTGGGACTTTGCAAACTGCATCATTTGCAAAATAAACCCAATCAACAAATTTCATCACACAGTGATTGATGGTCAGAAAGGAAAGTCTGTAGCGATCATAGAGGAAAAGAATATGTAATCATCCAAAGAAGCAGCTCACCATACAGAGTGAATAAAAGACAAAGAATTAGCAAATATTTTCAGCTTGGAGGTGGACACAAATGAAAGAAAATACATTTGAAGTTTTTTTTTTAATTAATGAGCATTAGAGCACTCCAGTAGGCTAGCAAATTAGAATTAGTACACTGCATTCTTAAGAATGTACAGAACGTAAATGTGTTTTAACCATCATGGTCCCACAGCAAAGACTGCATGATGTAAAGAACCGACTTACACTCTTACTATGATCAAAAGGTCATGCTTAGAATCAAATGTTCTATATCGAGATTTGAATAGCACTGAATTTTTTTCTAAAAACAAAGGAAGCGTGTTCATTGTTCTCTTTTTGAAGAGTAGCAATTAGGCTGAGCAAGGCAATTGCTTATAAATTAGACCTGCATCTCCTTCCTGTGATTCTGGTTTTCTTTTCCAGCTCCTATTTACACAATGACAATCAAGGTCAAGTTCCAAGCCCTAAGCCTCAGAAAGCTGACATCAGAATCATCAATACTGTTTGCATTTAGTGTGTCCATGGAAGGAAATGGGAGGAAGGAAAGAAGGTAACATTTGAGGACCTACTATAATAAGAACTGTTAAATACTCTACCAGAAATTCTGAACAAAGCTCTCACATCAACATTTTGTTTTGTTAACCCCATTGTGCAAATGAGGGAGCAAGATCAGGGATGTTAGGAAGATTGGCCAATGATGCAACAATTTAGGTTGGGTTCTCTACATAAGAGAGCATGCATCAGAATGACCTGCAGAGCTTGTTAAAACACATTGTCGGACCCTATGCTCAGAATTCCTGATTCAATGTATTTCTTTCCTATTGCTGCTGTAACAAATTACCACAAATTTGGTGACTTTATATTTTTTTAAACCTAGTGACTTTAAAATAGAAGTTTGTTAGTCACAGATCTGTGAATCAGCCCAGCTCAAGTGGGTCCCCTGTTTAGGGTTTCTGAGGGCTGAAATCAAGTGATGGCAGGACTGAATTCCTTCTTGGGGCCTCGGGAAAGACTCTGGGTCATAGGTCATTCAGGTTATGGGCCAAATTCAGTTCCTTGTGGTTGTAGGAATGAGGTCCACGTGGCTTGCTAGGAGTCAATCAAGGGCCAAGCTTTACTTTAGAGGATGCTTACATTCGCTCCCGTGCTTTCCTCGAAGGCCACTCCAGCAAGGCCTGTCCCTCTCACACTCTGAACCTCTCTGACTTTCCCTTCTACTGAATCTCTCTGACTTCAGCCAGAGAAAGCTCTCTGCTTTTAAGGACTCATTGTGATTAGAATGGGTCCATTTGATAATCCAGAATAATCTTCCTATCTTAAAAGTTCATTAAACTCAATTGCAAAAGTTCCCCTTTTTGTAAAAGTTACAAAGTTCCTCTTGTGTATGATACAGTCCCAGGACCCATGGATGAGAGGGTGGACATCTTTGGTGGTCCATTCCACCTATTGTAGTCAGTCTGGGCTAGGGTCCTTGAATTTCCATTTCTAATACATTGCTAGCTGATGCTGATGCTTATGCTGCTGGATAAGACCATGCTTTGAGAACCCCTGCCCTAGCTTCTTCTACTTCAAGCATGGTCCATAACACCAGCATCATCTAGGAGCTTGTTGGAAATTCAGAATCCTGGGCCTCACCCCAGACTTCATGGATAAGAAGTTACAGTTTAACAAGATCCATAGGTAATTTGTGTGAAAGTTTGAGAAGCACTGTTGGAGGGCTGTGAAAAAACAGGGCAAAACATGGGGAGTAAAGTGTATGTTTTACTTATTTCCAAAACATTTTGGAAAGATACAGCTCCCCCCCCTTGCCCAGTTATTGCCCTTAATCTTTTCTGGGCAGGAATGGAGTGAGGTATCTTGCCTATGAAGTTATACTTATAGCAAAATCCTCCACTTTCTCTCTGAGTGGCTTTAATTTGCCTGCCTCTACCCCCAATTCAACAGAGGAAAAAAATATCTGCCTGTGAACTGAACCCCAGAAATGTTTGGCAGCCTGGAAAAATTGCAGGTTGGATTCGATTCTTCATTGGGCAGCGCTGACAGGGACATCCATCCTTTGTTCATATCCAGGGTTTGATGGGAATAGATTTCCAATGGCAATCAGTCCGGGTCCAGGAGGGAATATGGTACTGGCCATCATCCATGATCAGAGACAGGGTGAACACCGAAAGTCTCAGCGTACTCTACTTTTACCATTAATAGGATTTCCACAGTCTTGGGAAAAGATTCAGCAAAATCTCAGGGCCCCAGGGGAGGAGGAAATATCATTAACCCTTTTATTGAGGATATTATTGGTTTTCTGTGAGTTACCATTAGAGGAAAGTGACCGCAGTAAAATACATTGAAGAAGACATGGAGTGATGCAGACAGCCTGGGACCAAACACTCAGCTAACTTCTATCTCTGGCTCAAAATGCCTGAATGTAATTACTGAAATCTAATCGTTAGACAGCCAGAGAATAGTGGAATATGTTTCAAGATGTAGACATTAACTGAAAATTAATTATCTCAAACTCTCCTGCTTTTTCTTAATTTAAGATAAGATAAAGAGAACAAAACAAAAATGGACAGATGTTTGGGAGTGAAAATAAGAATATATGAGTACAGTGAAGTGCTCTTAAGTTAACTGCATTAGTAAACCACAAACTGACAATCTCTCTCTCCTCCTCCTTCCTCCCCTCCCCACATACACACACTAAGCTGTTTCTTTTTTAGTGTGCCAAGCTCCAAGTAATAAAGGCCCATACTGTCTGCTTTAAATGGCCCTTTATTCCAAAACGAGCATGAAGAATCACGTAAACCATCTCTCATTCCCAGCGCACTCTCTATCCTTGCACTCACTCCTCTTTGATCAGGTAAGGACACTGTGGCAGCATTTTCAACACTAAACCAATCCTCTAAAACATTACTAAATTCTCTGGGATACTCAATAATAAAAGTGTATTGACAAAAGATGTTGGCAACCCAGAAATGCCTAAGGAGATACCTGAAAATGTATGCAGATTATACCAGCAAAGAGTCGATGAGGCAACAGGCCACTCAGGTAAGATATGGGACAAAAGCCAAAGAGATGATAGAAACCTTACAGAGAAAAACAGTTCCCACCTCCATGATCAGTGCCATTCTCCCACCTCCATTTCTGGAAACTATTTACCTCAAGAAGCATTTACAGAAAAAAAAAAAAAAAATCAGTTTCCTGAATTCTGAAGAGCGTTTACCTTTGAAAACCACCTGGCAAAATAGCTTAGTGTTCAGTCCTTCGATGATGTGCTAGTGTTCTTTTGATCTGTGTTTACCAGGGGTGGGAGGAGAAGTAGGAGAGAGTCCAGATCAAAGGTGGGATCTCTCGAGGTCACTGGGGGAACACAAGATGACCCTACACTGCATTTCTGACCCAACAGGCAGTCATCAGGGATTGGAATATAGCCAACGAACCTCTGGATTTTGTCCTGTATTTGAGTTTGGACAGTATTCTAATTCTGTTTGACAAATGCTTAGTCTAATGTATCTCTTATTTAAAGCCTAGGACATAATATTTGCATTTGTTTGGGATATTGCTATTCAAAACGCTGCTACTATTAGTAAGTTTCTTCTGGATCTTCAACTGTGAGCTTCATTGCAATGGAGGTCAGCACTGCCCTCTTCCATGTAAGCACCATCATGGGAAGGATTCTCCGATTCCCAGCATGACCATTCCTCCATTCCTTCCAGCTTTCCCTCAGCCTAATTGTTCTTTCTCTTCCCCTTCACTTCCCAAGGAGTTCATTCCTGAAGTCATTAGCTGGGGCAGAGAAAGTGAGAAACGACAAAGACGGGGATGAGACAGGACCTCGGCAGCCCCAAGGGAACTGTCTGAGCCCCAGCAGGATCAGGAGAGTGCTTACCCAGGAGGGGTGAGTGGGCACAGATGTGGGAGTGGGCCATGGGGAAGGAAACTGCAGCGGAGATGGAGATCATTCCGTGCTGAGGGGTCGATCCACACACCGATGTACTAAGAGTAAGGGGAGCCGGGTTTCTCACTATTGGAAAAGGGGATTACAAGCACACGAAGGGAGAAAACTAAAATGCACAAGAAGTGTGGGACTGGAAGTGGAAATATTCACATTAACTTGTGTTTTCCGTATAGAAAGATGGGTTGTACGATATAGATGAAAATGTATAGGTGTGTGTGTGTGTGTGT
>ML102658.1:0-13474 GCA_003697995.1 Taxidea taxus jeffersonii
CCCTCTGCTTGGAGACCTCGGTGGCTCCCATCTCAGAGCAAAAGCCGAAGCTGTCACCATAGCCCACAAGACTCTGGACAATCTGTCCCTGCCCCCTTGCCTCGGGGGGGGGGGTTCTCACCTCTCACCTCTTTCCCTTTGCTTTCTCTAGTCTAGCCCCACTGGCCTTCTTGCTGCCCTCGAACTCCCTGGGCCTTTGCACTGGCTGTCCCCTCTGCCTCCAGATGTTCTCACAGATGTTCTCACAGATGTTCTCCAGATGTTCTCACTCCCTCACCTCTGTCACATCACTGTGAGATGTCACCTCCTGAGAGAAGCAGTCCCTTCACGTAAGGTAGCACCTCTCCCCCATCACCCCCATACCCTTAGCCCACTTTGTTTTTCTTCCTAGCACCTAAGGAATAGCCAGTCCTCAGCACCAGCCAATTGTTTTCCTGTAGGAATGCGACCTCAGTGTTGTCAGCTCCTTGCATTTACCAAAACATGCCAAAAGCGCAGACTTTCTTTTTAATTGCAAAGCCTTCCAATTCTCAAGCATCAGCAATAAACTGATGCTTTGCCAACCAGGGTGCCGGCCACATAAAACAGGGCTTGGCGGTTCGCTGTCCCTGCCTGGAGCCCTCTCTTGGAATCACCACGACATTTTACAGATAGGGAAACAGACTTGCCGGGAGCAGAGGTGTTTTCCCAAGGTGACCAAGATCACATTTCCTAACCCACACGGGTGGCCACAGGACCGTTCCTGTCCTCCTTCCTCTCAATGGCCCGCCCAGCCTCCCAGCCTTCTCCCCATCTCCTCGTCCTACCCCTGCAGGAGGGGCCTCATCCTCCTCCAGCGGTATGAAGAATTTCTTCCTCGTGGGTGGCCCAGAGGGTTGCCGCACTCCCTCTTCGTCCATCCCAAGGTTCTTCTGGGGCCTGGAAATGAAGGCATGGCGGCGGGGGCGAGGGAAACACCCGCGCCTGCATTCTCATCCTCCCAGCAGGAACCCCACTCACAGCCATCCCACCCCAAAAATCCCGGGACTCCGCCGCGTCAAGTTCCAAACACCCAGTGCCCGCGATTCTTTAAAGCCCCGCCCACACCGAGCCTCCACCTTCAGCTCGCCCCGCCCCTTACCGGTCCAGGCATTCCATTAGCCCCGCCCCTCAAGGTGCCCACTTTCTATTCGCCTCGCCCTCACTGTTCCCCGCCTTCCGTTGGCCCCGTCCAGCCTCTGTCCCCTCCTTCCTGCCCCCAGGGCTCGCACCTGATACCCTCCCCTCGCTCCATCTCGTCCTTCTCTCAGACACTGCAACGATTGATTGGCTCCTCTGGCTGCCAATCGCCTCCCCCTCCCCCCGCCCCTCTCGACCCAGCCCGCGGTCAGAGCGCCGCGAGGACTCACCCTTGCCCCCCAGCCGCGAGCAAAAAACCGGAGAGGGACCGAGGCTTCCCACCGCCGACGCGGCTAGCGCGTCCCCGGGCTCGCCGCACTTCCGGCCTCTCTAGCCCCCGATCCCGCCCTCAACGTTCCCCAGAGGGGTAGTGCTTCGAGAGGGGCGGTTCCCGCCCAGCTCTCTATGGTCCTGGAGGACTGCGGAGGTTTGGGTTGGAGAGAGCGGTTGACCTAGCCACCTGAACGTCTGCGGTTGCCGAGAAGTTCAATTTCGGTGCCCTTATGAGGCACCTCCTTGTGCTCGAGCTCCGGACAGGATTCACTGCGGGGGTGGGGTGGGGTGGAGGGGAGGGGTGGGGGGGGGATGGCGGGTGATCAAATTAGGTTCCTCCCGGGGCTCCTGGGTGGCTCAATGGGTTAAGCCTCTGCCTTCGGCTTAGGTCACGATCTCAGGGTCATGGGATCGAGCTCCGCATCGGGCTCTCTGCTCAGGGAGGAGCCTGTCCCCCCCCCCCCCCCCCCCCCCCCCCCCCCTCCTTCTTTTTGTTTTCTCCCTCTTTAAAAAAAATAAACCCTTTAAAAAAAATTAGGTTCCTCCTCTCAGTCCAGACTTGGGTTCACATCCCAGCTCTGCGCCATTGACTTGGCCTCGGTTTCCACGTTCATTCATTCGTTCATTCCACACGGACTCCCGAGCGTCTGCTCTGTTCCCGGCCCTGTGCGGCAGTGCTAGCGACTCAGCGGTGACGACTGACAACCACAGCTCCCTCCTGTCCTCCTGGAGCTCCCAGTCCAGTGGGCGAAAGACACTTGCGTTCCCAGTGACCACCAGGGCTGGGATGGGAGACCCGGGACCGCCGGCGGGAGGGGAGGGGAGGGACGAGGCCGCCCAACCGAGCCCCAGGGTAGGGAAGGGCTTCCTGGAGGAAGAGACATCTGAGCAGAGACCTGGTTGATGAGTTAGTATTAGTCATTTCCTGAAAGAACAGCATCACACTGTTCTAACTTGCGGCTCTCCTGTTACTAAGGAGAGAGAACATCTTTTTGTTGAGTTTATTGGGCTTATGTAGTTTGTCTTCTGTGGATTGCTTGCTCATATCCTTTGCCCATTTTTTTAATGGGGTTGTATGCCTTTTTTTAATTAGTCTTAATTTGTAGGAGTACTTTATGGATTCCGATTCTAATTCTTCATTATGTATATTTCAAGCATCCCCTCCTAGTTTGTATTTTTTTTAAAGGTTTCTTTTTTTTTTTAAGATTTTATTTATTTGACAGACAGGGATCACAAGTAGGCAGAGAGGCAGGCAGAGAGAGAGGAGGAAGCAGGCTCCCCAAAGAGCAGAGAGCCCAACGTGGGGCTCCATCCCAGGACCCTGGGACCATGACCCGAGCCGAAGGCAGAGGCTTTAACCCACTGAGCCACCCAGGTGCCCCTGTACTTTGTATTGTAACTATTTATTTATGTCACAGAGAATTCTTAGTGTTTATTCAGAACTGTTTATCAGTCTGTTCGGTGCTGACTTTGGCTTTTGGTGTGTTGTTAAAGAGACCTGCCTTACCCCCAAGGTCATAAAAATATCCTGTAATTACTTTTAATACTTTCAGAGTTTCGATTTTGTTTCTGTCTTTAATCCATATAAGACTTATTTTTGAAGAGGCACTATGGCAGGAATTTATGATGAATGTAGCCAACTGTCCAATACCATTTATTTTATTTTATTTTTCAATACCATTTATTTTAAAAAACAATCCTTTCCCTAGTTGTTTGGGTTTTTTTTTTTTTAAGATTTTATTTATTTATTTGACAGACAGAGATCACAAGCAGGCAGAGAGAGAGGAGGAAGCAGGCTTCTGGCGGAGCAGAGAGCCTGATGCGGGGCTCCATCCAAGGACCTGGGATTACGACCTGAACCGAAGGCAGAGGCCCTAACCCACTGAGCCACCCAGGCGCCCCCCTAGTTGTTTTTAAAGATTTTATTTATTCATCCAACAGACAGAGGTCACAAGTAGGCAGAGAGGCAGGCAAAGAGAGAGAGCGCGAGAAGCAGGCTCCCCGCTGAGCAGAGATCCCGATGCGATGCGATGCTGGACTCAATCCCAGGACCCTGAGATCATGACCTGAGCCAAAGGCAGAGGCTTTAACCCACTGAGCCACCCAGGCACCCCCCCTTTCCCTAATTTTGATATTTCACCTCTATCGTGAACCAAATTCCCATATATACATGTCTATATATGTCTATTTCTGACATTTCTGTTAAGTTTTATTAATCTCTCTATCTGCTCCTTGCTTCCATGGTGTACTGTTTAATGATTTTATTTTAATACATTTTGTGGTCACATCAGGCAAGTCCCCCCCTGTTCAGTTTCAAATCTGTCTTTACTGTTCTTACACCTTTTCTCTTCTAGATGGATTTTAGCAGCTTGGAATTTCAATGAATTGACGGTTTCATTTTTTCAAAGGTTTTATTTATTTATTTGAGATAGACAGAGTGTGAGAGAGTGCACAAGCAAAGGGGAAGGGCAGAGAGAAAAGCAGACTCCGGGCAGAGCAGGGAGCCAGACACAGGAGGGTTGATCCCAGCATCCTGGGATCATGACCTGAACTAAAGACAGATCCTTAACCAACTGAGCCACCCTAGGGGCCTCAGCTGATGGGTTAATTAAAAGACATCTTTTTCATATGCCTGAATATAGTGATTGTCTCTCTCTCTCCAACGATTCCAGCTTTTGTTAGAAGCCTACTATAAAAGTTTTTTATAAATAATTTTTATTTGTACAATTGATTTATAAATACATTTTTTATTAGTCTCCTAGGAGAACTGTAACAAAGAACCTAAAACTGGGTGGCTTAAGTAACAAATGAATTGTCTCACGGTTCTGGAGGCTACAGGTCCAACGTCAAGGTGTTGGCGGGGCTGTGTTCCCTCCTAGTGCACAAGGAAAGGATCAGGAAAGGATCTGTTCCAGGCCTTTCACCCAACTGCTGGTAGCCTCAGGAGTTTCTTGGCTTGCAGATGGCCATCTTCTCTCTGTGTCAAGGTCTTTTCTGTGTGTGTCTGTCTCTGTGCCTAAACTCCCCTGTTTTATAAAGACACCAGTCAAATTGGATTATGGCCCATGCTAATGACCTCATTTTAACTTGATTATCTCTGTAAAGACCTTGTTTCCAAATAAGGTCACATTCTGAAGTACCAGGGGTTAGGACTCCAACACATCTTTTTTGGAGAACAGGCGTCAACCCATAACAATTCTGTTACTTTTTATAACCTTCTTTCTTCAGAATTCATTTTACTATTTGCTAGAGTTCACTCACTTCTAATCCTTTCAGAGAGCTTTTTAGATAGTCATGTTCTGAGTCTTGCTCATCTCAAAGGTACCTTCATTTTGTCCTCACAACTGGAATCTCCGATTCTGGGTTCCTAGTTATTTTTCTTGCAAAGTTAGAAGATACCAGTTCCCTCTCTCTGGCTTCTGCGTGGCTGATAGGAATCATACCATCCCCAAGATTCTCCGTCTTACCTATGCAGGCTCATCACTGGGTGTAATCTCCCCCAAGGTCATCTACTAGCTGTGTGACCTTGTGCCAGCCACTCAGCTTCTCTGTGCATATCAGTTTGCTAATCTCTAAAATGGGGATGGGGCGCCTGGCTGATGCAGTCAGTAGAGCAAGCAACTCTCGATCTCCGGGTGGTGGGTTTGAGCCCCATGTTGGGTGTAGCGATTACTTAAAAATAAATAAATAAAATAAACTTTAAAAATAAATAAGATGGGGGAAAACTGGCTCAGTCGGTTAAGCGTCTGCCTTTGGCCCAGGTCATGATCCTGGAGTCCTCAGATCAAGTCCCACATCCAGCTCCTGGCTCCATGGGGAGCCTGCTTCTCCCTCTGCCTGCTTGTGTGCTCTCTCTTCCTCTCTCTCTCTAATAATTTTTTTAAAAATCTTAAAAAAAAAATAAGATGGGAAGAACAATAGTAGATGTATTATAAGAACGAAATGAGTTACATGTCATGAGCCTAAAACTGTACTTGGCACACAGTAGGTGCTATATCTGAGTTTATCGTAAAAATAAAATAGCCCTGGGGGCGCCTGGGTGACTCAGGGGGTTAAAGCCTCTGCCTTCAGCTCAGGTCATGATCCCAGGGTCCTGGGATCGAGCCCCGCATCAGGCTCTCTGCTCCACAGGGAGCCTGCTTCCTCCTTTCTCTCTGCCTGCCTCTCTGCCTACTTGTGATCTCTGTCTGTCAAATAAATAAATAAAATCTTTAAAAAAATTAAAAATAAAATAAAATAAAATAGCCCTAACCAAGTCCTGGACAGCAGGGGCTGGAGCTGTTGTGGCCACTGCTGTATCACTGTGTCCCTCCCCACCTCACGCCACCTCCCCACCTCCCTCACCCCTCCCCACTCACCCACTCCCCACCCCCCACGCTCTTCCCCTGACACCCGGCGCCTGGCAACCAGAAGGGGCTACCAAACAGGGTATTGTGTGAATGAGCAGAGAGCAGAGGCCAAGCGCTACAGCAAGCAACTGCACTGGTGGGGCCTCAGTTTCCCCTTCTGTAACTGCTGGGGACTCAGTAAGACCACAGGGAACTGTACCGAGATGGACAGTTCACCCATCCCTTGAATACCTACATATTGAGCACCTACTATGTGCCAGGCACCGGAGACACAGTGGTGAACAAGTCAGCCCGGTGCTCTGCCCTGTGGGGCTGATGGACTCATGGAGGAGACAGGCCACGAGAAGGAAGCACAGGAATCAGAGAGTTTCAGAGGGCCACCTGTGCTATGAAGAAGAAAAAACACGGTGCTGTGAGGCAGGTGATGCAGGACGGGGGCTCACACTGTCACACGGTGAGGAGATCTATAAGTAATAAAAATATTGCCACCAACTAGAGTCCCATTGAAATAGGTTGAGCACTTACTATGAGCTAAGGCCTCACGATAATCTTCCCCTTAGGTATCGACAGGTCATTTGACATATGAGGGAACTGAGTCCCCAGCGACACAGATAAGGACCATGGAAATGTGTCCCTGAATCCAAGGGCAAGAGATTGTATTCTAGAAAAAGACCAGCCTGGGTGGGACTTAGTTTCTCCCTTTGGGGAATGGAATTGCCAAACCAACCTGCAACTCGAGCCTTTTCCGCCAGGGGGCGATGGCGCCCCGCAAGAGGATTTGGGGTGTAGGGGCGCGGGGAGCTGCTCTGCCAGAATCTCCGCGCCCCCCGCCCGGGGACCAGACCCCGCGCAGGCGGCGTTTTGCTACTTCCGACTCGATTCTTTGGGGCAGAAGTGCGGCAAAGGCCCGGCCGCTTGCGGTTAATGTAACGCCGAGCCTGTTGGCATTAGCGTGCGGAAAAGTTGCCCTCGGTTCTACATTATTTCCGAGTTTGGTTTCTACTCGATTCCCCAACAGAACTTTCGGATCCTGCTTTCGAGGCTTCCCGACTCCCAGAGTGGCGAGCTTCAGTGTTTCACCCGTCCCCGCTCTGATTCCGCGCCCTTCTTCCAAACGCTCCAAGTTCAAATCCCATCCGTAATTCCAGTTCCCCCGGTGACTTCTCGAATCAGGCCCCCGCTCCAGCCCCAAAACCTTCCCCTAATCCTAACTTTGAGTTTCCTCTGCGCCTCGGAGATATTGGAATGGAGATGTTGAATATGCGGACCCCCGCCCCTAATTCCGCCGGAGGAACTCTGGGCGAGGGGCCCAGAGCCGCCATCCGAAGGCCCTGGAAGCGGGGGTGCGGCCGAGGGGCGCAGTGACCAGGCCGGCGTCCCCACCCGCCTCTAAACTTAGCCGCAGTGACGCGCGGCCCGGCGATCGCGCGGCGAGGCTGGGGACGCAGGGGGGCCAGAGCGGAGGGGGGCGGCTCCGCTCCGTGAGCCTCTATTTATAGCGCCCGGAGCCCGAAATAGCGCGGAGCGGAGCGGCCTGCATGACGCGGGAGCCGCCGGGGACTGACTCACCCGGCCCCGAGCGGCGGCCCCCGGATGGGGGACAGTGGAGGCGCCCGGCCCCGACCCCGCGCCATCCCTGGCACCTCTTCTGCCCGGCCGTCCCAAGTCTGCACAGGTCGCTGGGGTTGGATATGCAGCAAAACGGAGGATCTGCAGCACGAGAGACTGAGGTTAGATCAGAGGTGGGACTTCCCCCGAAGGCCCCAGAACCAGGAACTAACTTTGTTTGCTTATTTATTTTTTCTGCCCAATGCGGGGCTTGAGCTCATGACCCTGAGATCCAGAGTCGCATGCTTTGCCGACTGAGCCAGCCAGGGGCCCCCTCCAGAAACTAACTTTATACAAAAAGAGGTTGGGAAGGAAGGGACATTTTTTAAAAAACAAAAACATAACACCTAGATATGCACACGTCAGGATGGAAGCCTTTTGTTCTTTTAAGATTTTATTTGACAAAGAAAAACAGTGAGAGAGGGAACACAAGCAAGGGGAGTGGGAGAGGGAGAAGCAGGCTCCTTGCTCTGAGCAGAGCAGGGAGCCTGATGGGGGGCTCAAACCCAGGACCCTGGGATCAGGGACCCCAGCCGAAGGCAGATGCTTAAAGACTGAGCCACCCAGGCACCCCAGGATTGAAGCATTTTGGAGACAGAGGAACACAATAACCTGGCCAGTCAGTCCTGAGACCAGAGCTGTCCTCTCCAGGGCTCTTTGGGTGATCCTCCCACTGCCTAGAATGCCCTTCCCTGTTTCCCCATTTTTAAGAACTCATGTCCCTTAGGGACCTGGTGCTAAGGGCAATCCCCCACAAAGGAAAAGAAAACGCTGTGACCCACTGGACTTGGAGCGCCCCAGGGATAGGGCCAAGCCCAACTCTATCATCACCACGTCCCTAGCACCGCCCAGCCCAAGACAAGGCTCTGGAGAAATCAACTACATGCACAAAAAGTGTTGGTAATAAAATGACGTTTCCCAAATTATAACAGCAAATGTTTATTGTATGCTCCATGCCAGACAAGAGTCTGAGAGTCATCTCCTCTGGGTCTCACTACAACCTTCGTAGGAAGAGGTGCTTTTACTATTTTAGTGACTCCTATCCCCATGTTAGAGATGAAGAACCCCAGCTCAGAGAATATCTGAGCTCAGAGAGTACCTCAGGTCAGAGAACATACAAGTTCCTCTTGCTTGTAGTCAGAGCTGTCTCTTGAACCAGGTCACCTGGTCCCCAAAGGTGTTCAGTTTCCCAGGATACTGTCTCTAAGCTCTATCAAACCTGAAGCTAAGGAATGATTCTCAAAGTGCAGTCCACGGAACCCTGCAGAGGGTTCCCCAGCCCTCTTTCAAATGATTCACGAGGTTAAGATGTTTATAATAATATTAAGACCCTTACCTGCCTTTTTCATAATCACTGTCTCACAAGTGCACAGTGTAGCCTGTATAATATCACAATAGCTGCAGATACGAGGACACACAGCTCTCTACTCTTGAGGCCAGACATTAAAGTGACCTGCAAAAATTATAAAACGATGTTCCTCTTCTCATTAAATTTTTTCTTGTTTTGGAGTCTATGGCTATTTTAATTTAAAAATATACGATTTTAGGGGCACCTGGGTGGCTCAGTGGGTTACGCCTCTGCCTTTGGCTTGGGTTGTGATCTCGGGGTCCTGGAATCAGGCCCCACATTGGGCTCTCTGCTTGGCCGGGAGCCTGCTTCCTCCTCTCTCTCTGCCTGTCTCAATCTCTACTTGTGATCTCTGTCAAATAAATAAATAAAATCTTTAATATATATATATATGTATGTATGATTTTATGAAAGTGTTTATTTTTTTTAAGATTTTATTTATTTATTTGACAGGCAGAGATCACAAATAGGCAGAAAGGCAGGTGGGGAGTGGGGGGAGCAGGCTCCCTGCTGAGCAGAGAGCCCGATGTGGGGCTCGATCCCAGGACCCTGAGATCATGACCTGAGCCGAAGGCAGAGGCTAAACCCACTGAGCCACCAGGTGCCCCAAAATTGTTTATTTTTTTAAATGAATCAAATGTTTTTTAAATTCCTCAGTTTTAATTTTTAATGCAATAAATATTGAAAGATATAATGCACATAAAAAAAACTCTTTGAAAGAAAAAAAAATCCCAACTCTTTGGAGTCCTCAATAACTTTTTTTTAAGGATTTTATTTATCTATTTGAGGGAGAGAGAAAGAGTGAGAGAGAGCATGAGGGGGAGGAGGTCAGAGGGAGAAGCAGACTCCCCACTGGGAGCCTGATACAGGACTCGATTCCAGGATTCGATCCCAGGACTCGATCCCAGGACTCCAGGATCACAACCTGAGCCGAAGGCAGTGGCTTAACCAACTGAGCCACCAGGCACCCCTGGAGTCCTCAATCATTTTTAAGAGCATAAGCATTTTGAGACCAAAAAGTTTACAAATTACTGAACTAATAGTCATATACCCCTGCTAAGTGTTATATAAAGGAAAAGAATGTGGAACATTGGGACACCTGGGTGGCTCAGCTGGTTAAACATCTGCCTTCAGCTCAGGTCATGATTCCAGGGTCCTGGGATCAAGCCCCACATCGGGCTCTCTGCTCGGCGGGGAGCTTGCTTCCCCCTCTCTTCTGTCTGTTCCTTCCCCTGCTTGTGCTCTAAAAAAAAAAAAAGAGTCACCTGTGTATGTGCAGGTATTTCTCTAGTTTAACTCCTTATTTTTATTATAATTTCTAGCTGATTACTGCTATTAAACATTGTTGGTTAAAGACCTACAACTGTTGGGCCCCTGGCTGGCTCAGTCAGAAGAACGTGCAGCTATTAAACTAGGGGTTGTGAGGGATGCCTGGGTGGCTCAGTTGGTTAAGCAGCTACCTTTGGCTCAGGTCATGATCCCAGTGTCCTGGGATCGAGTCCCACATCGGGCTCCTTGCTCGGCGGGGAGCCTGCTTCTCCCTCTGCCTCTGCCTGCCACTTTGTCTGCCTGTGCTCGCTCTGGCTGGCTCTCTCTGACAAATAAATAAATAAAATCTTTAAAAAAAATAAACTAGGGGTTGTGAGTTTGAGACCCACCCTGGATGTAGAGTTTACTTAAAAATCTTCAAACAAACAAACAAAAGATTTCCAACTATCTTCGTATTTTTTTTTTAAGATTTTATTTATTTGTCAGACCGAGAGCACAAGCAGAGGGAGAAGCAGGCTCCCTGCTGAGGGAGCCGGACATGGGACTTGATGCCAGGACACTGGGATCAGGACCCGAGCCAAAGGCAGACGCTTGACCGACTGAGCCACCCAGGCATCCCTATGTTTGTATTTTTAATATTTTTTTAAGATTTTATTTATTTATTTGTTAGAAAGAGTGAGCACAGGCAGACAGAGTGGCAGGCAGAGAGAGAGGAGGAAGCAGGCTCCCCCCCGAGCAAGGAGCCCGACGTGGGACTCAATCCCAGGACGCCGGGATCAGGACCTGAGCCAAAGGCAGCCGCTTAACCAACTGAGCCACCCAGGCGTCCCTGTTTGTATTTTTAATAACAGATAAAATTTCATTAACACAAATATTTGATGGCTGGCCTTCTAACAGGCCATCTGGCCAAATTCTTTTTTTTTTTTTTTAAGATCTTATTTTATTTGACAGAGAGAGACACAGCCAGAGAGGGAACACAAGCAGGGGGAGTGGGAGAGGGAGAAGCAGGCTTCCGGCCGAGCAGGGAGCCCTGGGATCATGACCTTAGCTAGAGGTGACACTCAATGACTGAGCCACCCAGGTGTCCCCTGGCCAAATTCTCATACCTAAATAGTTTGCTGAGTCTTTCAGTTTTTCCTTGAAAGTGATCCAAACGGCAGTTTTCTTTCTTGCTTTCCGATCTCTCCTCTCATTTATTTTTCTTGTCCTATAGCATTTGCAAAGACTTCCAGGACTGTGTCAAATGGCAAGGTTGATCAATTCTCATGCACTGCACATCACAACCCTCTAAGATGACTTATTATCCCCATTTTATAGAGGGAGAAACTGAGACCCCGAGAAGTTATTCTGTTGCCCAAGACCACACAACAAATAAACAGTCAATCCAGGATTCCAACCAAAGCTTGTGTTTTCAATCATGGCCTTAAGAGAAAATTCAGTAAATATTCTATTTTTTTTTTTCAACAAGCAAAATACCTTGCAAGTTTCCACAGGGACCTCTGAATCTTTAATGACAAAGGTGGGGGAGGGTGGGCTGAGGTCTGGGTCTGGCTCTGCACTAGCCTAGACTCAGTTTCCTCTTGTGACGACGGAGGGCTGGAAGAGATGGTATCTGAAAGCCACAGAAACTCTGCCTTCCGAGTGGAGGAGACAGGTCCCCAAATACATTGTATTCATTTCCTGTGGCTGCCTAACAAAGTACCACAAACTTGGGTACTGCTTGGTGGCTTAACACAACAGAATTTTGTTCTCTCACCATTCTAGAAGCCGGAAATCCTAAATCCGGGTGTCAGCAGCAGGCTCACATTTCCCATCCCCGGCCCTCCAAAAGGATCTTGGGAGATCCTTCCTTCTGGTGGCTCCAGGCATTCCTGGGGCTTGTGGCCCGATCATACCAGTCTCTCTGTGGGTCCTCACAAAGCTTCTCCTCTCCTATCTGGGTCCCATCGCCCCCTGCCTTTTTGTCTTGTGCCGTTGGGTTGAGGGGCTGCTTGGATAATCCAAAATGATCTCATCCTGAGAGCCATCCCTTAATTACACCCTTTGTCCAAAGCACCTCACTTCCCCAGGGCTCAGGTAGACAAGTCTCGGGTTGGGGAGGGGCACATTGTTCAACCCATTACACAGATGGAACGAGAAAACTGAGAACAGGGAAGTACGCGGCAGAGTTTGGACTGGGAGGTGTCACTGCACACGTCCGTTCCAGCGTGGAATGGTGGAGAACCCTCCCTTGAGAACCCAGGTGACCTGTACGCCCTCCACGAGGCTGTTAGAGGTGGTGTGTGCTACCGACGAATTCTGGACAGCCTCCACTCTGAGCATGGGAAGTCTTGAAGGGAGTTTTCCTTCTTCAATTGTTTTTAAATATTTTATTTACTTATTTGAGAGAGAGAGATGGGGGTTGCAAGGGAAGAGCAGAGGGAGAAGGACAAGCAGACTTTGTGCTGAGCGCAGAGTTCCATGTGGGGCTCGATCTCACAACCCTAAGATCATGACCTGAGCAGAAACCAAAAGCCGGTCGCTTAACCAACTGAGCCCCCATTCTTCTACTGTTAATGTGGGATTGAGGGACCTTCTCTTACACAGAAACTCTAAACAATAGTAAAAGCCAACACTCACACAGCACTTAATTACGCCGGGCTCCATTCTGAGGGTTTAATATCTATTTACTCACTTAATCTCCACAAAATCCCTGAGGTCCTTTTTTTTTTTTTTTTTTTTTTTTTGTTAGAGAGAGAGAGAGATCGAGCACAGGCAGACAGAGTGGTAGACAGGGGCAGAGGGAGAAGCAGGCTCCCTGCCGAGCAAGGAGCCCGATGTGGGACTCGATCCCAGGACGCTAGGATCATGACCCGAGCCGAAGGCAGCCGCTTAACCAACTGAGCCACCCAGGCATCCCCTGAGGTCCTTTTATAGAAGAAAAAACTGAAGTGAAAAGAGGTTGGAGTTACAGAGCTAATATTGAAAGCCCGCAGCCTGGCTTCAGAGTCTAGGGTCTTTTTTTTTTTTTTTAAAGATTTTATTTATTTATTTGAGAGAGAAAGCACACGAGCATGAGCAGAGCGAGAGGGAGAAGCAGACTCCCCGCTGAGCAGGGAGCCCAATGCGGTGCTCAATCCCAGGACCCTGGGATCATGACCTGAGCCGAAGGCAGATGCTTAATGGACTGAGCCATCCAGGGACCCTAGAGTCTTGGGTCTTGACTGTAAGCCAAGACATTGTCTCCCGGGCACACTGTCACATGTTAAATCTGGACTTTGAGGGGGGCATCTCGGTTAATGAAGTGGCTGGCCCTTGCTTGCAGTTCAGGTCATGATCTCAGAGTCGTGAGATCGAGCCCCACGTGGGGCTCTGTGTTTAGTGCAGAGTCGGCTTGAGATTCTCTCTTCCTCTCCCTCTGCCCCACCCCCACTCTCTCTTTCTCACTCTCTCTCTGAAATAAATAAAGAAAGAAAAAAAAATTTTTTTT
>RCUC01134343.1:0-24130 GCA_003697995.1 Taxidea taxus jeffersonii
AAAAAGTTTTGAAACATATGAAGAACCATCTGTATAACTAGCTTCCGACCCGGACAAATTCCTTTCCCAACCCACACGCAACATGCCAAAATACCGAACTTTCGGCTTAGGCTCTGAAAATAGAAATCTGTTAGCTTAAAACCAGAAAAAATATAAAATCGGAGAACACACCAAAATGTAAATTTACATGTAAATGTAAATTTGCTCTCACCCCTCTGAATCTATTCATATCTAAATTAGAGAGACCTAGAAGTTTGTTTCTGGGTCTTGAATATTTTACTTTCTAATATAATACCCAAATTCCCCAAAGTAAGTAGAAAGAAAAAATAATAATTGCTTAAAAGTCACCCGTCAGCAGAGCAGCTTCTCTCGTTTTTAACTTCCCTCTGGTTACCGTAAGACAAAAATTCGACTTGGCTTCTCCTCCTTTACCCGTCTGTACACACATTTTTTAAAAAGGCACACACCTCAAATGTGGACTTCTAAAACCAGTCCTTTAAGAAAGAAACCCAAGGCTTCGTCAGTGTGCTGAGAAAGACAAATCCAGCAAGGTACTTGATTTTTTCACCACCTCTTCCTCCTTTCAGGATCTTTCCTGCTCTTCTTTCTCTCTCTCTCTCCCTCTCTCTCAGTTTCTCTCTCTCTCTCTTTTTTTTTTTTTTTTTTTCTCTCAGATCCAACACCTAAAATGGAAGTTGCACCCAGCCAAAGGCTAGGGAGCCTGGGTGGTGACAAACTGATCTGGCAGCCCTACCCCCTCGCTTTCCTAAGTGATGTCAGCCCCTGAGAACTTCCAATAGGAACCAGGCATAAATCAGGGAGCTGATCTTATCCAATAGGAAACTTTATTATAGGAAATTAAAAAAATAAAAAGGAGAGAGAGAGGAGGAGAGAAAGAGACAGGGGGAAGTTTTATATATATATTTATATTTAAAGTGGAGACTACACAATCTCTGAGGAATTGCTGCAGAGCTCCGGGGTGGGGGGAGGGACAAGGGCTTTTTAGGATGGCACGCCTAAGCTTCAGTTCTCTTCGATGGTGGGGTTCTTGCTCTCTTTCCCTTCGTTTCCGGGTAGGGAAGTAGAAGAAGAGCTGATTTTATTTGCCTGCTGCTATTTGGTTTGTTGCTTTCAACCCCAAGGCATTTTCCCAAAAGAAGACAGGAAGGGAAGGAGAGAAAAATCCTAGAAATAGAACTAGTATGTATTGATTAGGATGGTAGGGAATATCTGAGGTAAACTCTCAATTTCATTGTTTTCATTTAACTGCATTAGAGCTAATGAGAAAAAAATAAATGCCTGGACTTGTTAACAGTTTTTAGAGTCTATACGTATATTTCAACTAGAAGGAGGTTGAATCCACTGGCTGTTGAGGAAAATCACTGTCTTCCCACTTGTCCCCAAGTCAAAATAATGTGGGTTTGAGGGAGGAGAATAAATGGAACTCAATAAGTAAGCAATATATTTAGAGGCGATCACAGCATGTGTAAGAAAAAACAAGTCTCCTGTTAAGAAAATTCTGTTTCTTTGTACACTTCAAGCTTAAGATATTCTAGTTCCTACATTCTCTTTTTACATTTAACCCAAGCAGAGGATTATATGAGTATTCTTTTCCTGAGTTAAGAATTATCCTTAATATGTTCTTACACTGTTACGCCATGAAAGACAGAGATTGGATTTTTTTTTAAACAGGCTTGACAAAGACTAGTATTTTATGGTCATTTGGTGGTTACTAAACAAAGATGATAATGATGTATTTAAAATTTCCTTTTTATTTCTTACTGAAAAGCCTAAATTCTATCCTGTAGACTGCTGCCAAATGAATCTTCATAAAGTTTTCATAATCTAGAATAATGGTTAAGAGCATAAGTTCTGCACTCAAACTGCCTGGCCACAAACCTTCCTCCTCTGCAAGGACACTTAAGTAAATGTATTACTTTGTGACTTTGGACAAATTATATAACCCCTCTGAGCCTCTGTTTCCTTAACTGTAAAATGGGGATAATAACTATATATCTCTCACAGGACTGCTGTGAGAATTAAAATACATATAAAGTTCTTAAAACGTACCGCATTTGGTTATAAACTAAGAATGAGTTATGATCACCAGTATCAACCTTGTCCCCAAACCTTCAGTGACTCACCAATGCCCCATAATAGCAAACAATAACAGAGCATCTATCATGTGAAAGGCACTTTGCACTCATTATCTCTAAGTTCTAAAACAACACCATGGAGGGGCACCTGGGTGGCTCAGTGGGTTAAAGCCTCTGCCTTCGGCTCAGGTCATGATCCCAGGGTTCTCTGATCAAGCCCCGAATCGGGCTCTCTGCTCAGCAGGGAGCCTGCTTCCTCCTCTCTCTCTGCCTGCCTCTCTGCCTACTTGTGATCTCTGTCTGTCAAATAAATAAATAAAATCTTAAAAAAAAAAACACACCATGGAGATAGTACTACCATCATTTCACAAATGAGGAAATCAAAGTTCAACAAGGTGAAGAAACTTGCCTGAGATCATCCAGCTAAGAAGTGAACCCCTCGTCCATCTGACTCCAAAGCCCATGCTCTTTCCATCACTTTACACTGTGGTCAGGATAAAGGCCAAGTTCCTCATCTGCTTTCAAGGTGTTATATTTATTCACTCAATACACTAAAGTCACACTTATTAACCATAATCTGACCTTTCCTTATCTATCTAAACTGGAATTCCACTTCTCTGTTATGTGCCCTTCTAATTAAGCTGAACCCAGGCATTATCCAACCCCTCATATTCTGTCTACAGTCTCACAGACCCTCATATTTTATCTCAAGTGGCCAAAAAAAGGACTTCTCTCAAAAAGGCGTCACAGCCTTGTTTGGTGAGCTTTAAACAAACCAGACTGGAAAATAAATACACTTAACAGAGAAATAACAACCTTTCGCTCTCATTATCTAGGAATCTTCTGCTACCATTTTCTCTCATCTTAACTTTTTTAAGATTTTATTTATTTAAGAAAGAGAGAGCGTGCCTGAGCGGGGGTAAGGGACAGAGGGAGAGAGTGAAGCCGACTTCCCACTGAGCAGGAAGCCCAAGGCTGGGTTCAATTCCAGAACCCTGAGATCATGACCTGAGCTGAAGACAGACACTGAACCAACTGAGCCATCCAGCATCCCTCTCATCACATCTTCTACCTCTACTCTCCATTTAGTATTCTGATCCTCCATAGCAAATTCAGAAGCCAAAAGATGATTGCCGAAAGAAAACAACCAGCATTTTAAGAAATGTTTGGGGGGGAGAAAACCATTTGTTGATTCATTGGTTCCTAGATCAGAGCCATATTCTAGAATATTCTATGGTCTTCTAGAGATAGATTGATCTTGTTTTCCTCACATCACCACTAAAAACTTGCAAGTATTTTGCCCTCCTTTTGTGTGTGCTTTCCTGTCTCCCTCACCAGAAGATAAACTCTATGAAGATATGAAAGGGTCTCTCTAGTTCAGCGTGAAGTCTCACATTTAGCAACAGATGGATGAGTAAATGAAGTCGCTTGGCTTACCAGTTATGCAATCCTAGGTAAGTCATTTTATATTAATGAACTTGTAGATAACATTTGAAATAAAGTTATATACAAATCAAAAAAGATAACTCAGGGGGCGGCCTGGCTGGCTCCGTTGGTAAAGCAGGCGTCTCTTAATCTTGGGGTCATGATTTCAGGCCCCACATTGGATGTAGAGCCTATTAAAAAAAAAAAGATAACTTCGTGGTGAAAAACTTGTTAAAAGTTAAATCTGGAACAGCTGTCTCCAAATAAAGCATCACAAGGATTAATACTCAGTGGAAAAACTGTTTACACTCAGGTGACCCAAAGTAAAAAGATGAGTTCCACTTGGGTTATTTTGAGCATCTCCTATGAGCCAGGTACTCTTCTAGATAATGAGTAGACAAGTACCCTGCTCTCAGAAAGCTTACATCCTAGTGGAGGGAGAAAGAAGATTAAAAAATAAGATGTCAGGTGGAACACTAAGCCGAAATTTAAAACAGACTGATAAGAATGACCTGTGGCTTGTGTAACATTGAATGTCAAGGACAAACTCTCCAGAGAGTTTGGCATTTAAGTTGAAATCTGAATGGGAAGAAGCAGCCAACTATGAGAACATATGAGCAAGGGTGAAGCTGAAACCTGGTGGATCCAGCAGTGTCAAAATGAGGAGGGAGTGATAGAAATATGAAGGATTTTACAGGTTAGAGAAAGTTTTGATTAACTTACTCTCAGTAGAGGGAAGCCTGTGAGCATTTTCAATAGTAGAATGACATGATCTCAGGGCGCCTGGGCGGCTCAGTGGGTTAAAGCCTCTGCCTTCAGCTCAGGTCATGATCTCAGGGTCCTGGGATGGAGCCCCACGTCGGGCTCTCTGCTCAGCAGGGAGCCTTCTTCCCTTCCTCTCCCTCTGCTTGCCTCTCTGCCTACTTGTGATTTCTCCGTCAAATAAATAAAATTAAAAAAAAAAAAAAAAGAATGACATGATCTCAGATTTTGAAAAGATCTGCTGGATACTCTGGTTTCTCTTCAGATCGCATAAATCTTTCACCTTTTGAAAAGATCTGCTGGTTTATGTGACGAATGGAATAAAGAGGGCAAGGGTGAAAGCAAGGAAATTAGTTTGAAGGTCAAGCTGCAGTAATATCGAGCTGACTACAATGGTAGCAGTAAAAATAGAGAGAATTCTCCCCCCCACCACAGTCATCTCCACTTAACAAACAAAGAATAGGAATCTATATTAAAAGATTAGGGAAGACCTGGGAAATAATTTTGTATTCAAAATAGAAATATTAAAAATAAGTTCGTTAAATAAAAAATGTTTAAAAATATTAAAATTATTATGTAGGGCTGAGTGCTGTGCTGTCTCTACTTCTAAAATAGCTAAAACCATAAATGCCAAGGAGAAGAAACAACAACAAAAAACCAACTCCAAAAAGCACTGGCTAGGCATACAAAGGAAGACAAAATATTTTTACTCGTTTCTACCCTCTGGTGGCTACACATTACCATGGAATGTTTGTCATTTTTAAAACCCTGGGTAGGATGGCCGTTCACCATTCCCTTTAGAAATTCTGCTATCACAAGATATATCTAAATGGTGTTGGATTTAAAAAAAAAGAAGAAATGAAGAAGTGAGTCCTCTCTATTTCTTGAAAATTAACCTAATCATAATAACAAATTCATGAGGTGATATAATATTTCTATTTGTCTTTTTTTTTTTTTAAGATTTCATTTATTTATTTGACAGAGAGAGACACAGCGAGAGAAGGAACAGAAGCAGGGGGAGTGGGAGAGGGAGAAGCAGGCTTCCTGCTAAGCAGGGAGCCCTATGTGGGCCTCCCAGCACCCTGGGATCATGACCTGAGCTGAAGGCAGATACTTAGGGACTGAGCCACCTGGGCACCCCAATATTTCTGTTTTTCTTATAAGTCCGCAGGATCACTTCTACTAGTACTTCACCTGCTCACTCAAGTCTTGATTCCACAGCAAGATGTCATAAACAAACATTGTTCTGCCTTGTCTTTTTTTTTTTTTTTTTGGTTACTTGCTTGCATGTGTCCTCCTTCTGCTAAGTTTTATATCCTTTCACCAGTTGCTTCCTCTTCAAAACATAACTGACTGCAACCAAAAATGTGTTCTGTTCCTTGAACTTTTTTCCACCTTGAGAGTAGGCCTCAAACTAGGAAAATATTACCTGACTTGGAAATGCACATATTTCAACCTTCCCAAATCCCTTAAAAATATTTAACTATATATAATTGATAATTATGACATAATTGGCATACTCCTCAACTCCTTTTTGAAAAGGTGTTAGGTATCAATAGAGACGTGTTTGAGCGCACGGTACTCTCACCTCTCCACACTCTTGTCTGTTCCTTTGCAGGGCATCTCCGTGATCCGCCTCCAGCTGGCCTCAGCGAAAGCTGCTCTGGTTTTCACCACACTCGGTCACCAGGGGCTTTGGATTCAGCCATCTTCGTCTAGAGCTGGACTTCGCAGAGCATCTAAACGAAACCAGGCCCCAGGACCTAACACACACGGGTAAGAACCGCTGTTCAGATTGATAACGTGCGTTGGCATTCTCTCTAAATGTTGAATCTTGAAATCGTTTAATTTTTTTATTTATTTGAGAGAGAGAGAGAGCATGAGAAGAGAGAGGTCAGCGGGAGAAGCAGACTCCCTACTGAGCAGGGAGCCCGATGTGGGACTCGATCCTGGGACGCCATGATCATGACCTGAGCCAAAGGCAGTCGCTTAACCAACTGAGCCACCCAGGCGCCCGAAATCACTTAATTTTTCTTTTTTAAATAGCACCCCTGAACACAGCTGTTTCCAGTCAGGAAGTGCGCTAAGTAAGTCACCTCTAGAAGGACATCGGAGGCCACTCCACACGGGAGGTTCAGCAACCCCCTGGGTCACACCAGTTCTCCGAGATTTCGGGTGGAGTGGAATCTGTGAAAAGCCTGAATTCAGGCACTCCAGCCTAAAGACCTCATTCCGGGAAATCCCTGGACTAAGAGAGCAGAGAGACCTGATCAAGGCGCGAGGAGAGCCAGCCACCGGCTTTTTCAAACTCCGCGAAGCCTGGTGCCATCTCACAGGGCCAGGGCCCTGTATCCACAGCCTCTTCAAAGGGAAGACAGAGCGGTCCGGCAACCGCCTTGGAGCCTGCCTACTGGGGCATCCTGACCCTGAGATTTCATCGAGCCGAGGAAGAAGACGGCCTCTATAAGGATCCCTCCCGAGCAGGGTCTTCCCACCTACCTCTCGCCGCCCGACCATCTTACCTTGGCTCAGCCCTCAAGTCCCTCGAGACTTAGCCTCCCGCCCAAAGTACTCCTCTCCCTGTGATTGGTCGTCCGAGGAGCCTTCGGCCAATGGGGATGACGTATTCAGGCAGACGTCAGACCGAGGGCTGGGGGAGGAGGAAGGACGTCGGGCCCGCAACGCGCCGTGCGCGAGGACGGCGGCGCGAGGTGTGTGGCGCGGGCCGCGTGGCCTCAAGGCCCTTGCTGTCACCACGCCCTGGTGCAGGAGGGTGGCGGGGCCCGCGGCTGTACGAAGGCAACAAGGGTTGGCTGCAAAGCCCGTGCGGTTGGGCGTGGTGGTGACGGTGAGCCCTGAATTCGGGCCTCGGGGAACCCCACGCTCCATTCCCAGAAATCTTCGCGCCGAGAGTTCTCTCTTCAAAGGAGTTGGGCCAGGGCGGCCAGAGCGTGCGGGACGCCCAGCATTGCAGGGCCTTCCCTGAAGCCCAGCTTTCTCCGCCTACCCCGATTCCTCAGTTCTGGACAGGGAGAGGGACCCTCAGGTCATTGTCCCACCTGAGCTGCTTTGCTAAACCTTCCCGCGCGAGGCTGGACTTTGGGAGGAAGCAAGGCAGGCTGGACAGAGGACCCAAGCACAAAGACGTCGGCGAGCGCAACTCCGACTGCAGAGCTATTCCAGGTTGGGTCTGGGGGCAAGGCCGGGTGCTGGTGGGTTGGGAAGCCTCCCCAGAGCCTCTGTTTGGGACCTTGCAAGAGCAGCCACCCTCCTCCCCCATTTCTCTGGCTGAAATTGGAATTGAGCCTACCCCTTCTTAATTAACCCGTCCACTCTTTTCTTTCCTAATAGTTTGACGGGAACTGTTCAGATCCTCGGTGCCACCTGACAGAAAACTGCATGCCAGGGAAGGAACACCAGCTGTTCCTTCCTGTGCAGTGAGTGTGGGGGTTTCAGTGCAGAAAGCTGGAAATGGAGTAAGCCTGAATTCAGAATATCCAGCTTGTATCAGGAAGGGTAGAATGCTTAATTATGCCTTCTCCATTGTTAGCCCGTCGATTAACCAGACTGACAAACCTAAAGGCTAGAATCTTTGCCAATTTCCAGGCCGTATTAGGCCGCTTTGGTCAAGAACATCTGAAGCAAGGGTGGCAGTGTCCTTATTTCTGTGAGCGATTTTCCCACCAAGTTCAGCACCTGCTTTTCTTTGCTGTGCACCCTCTGCTGGTTAGCGTGATAGAGCCAGCTCAAAGAAAAGAAGGTGTGCACAACTTCCTAGAGAATTTTCTATTCAATGTTGTTTCTTTAAAAGTGTTAAATTGAAGTTTATACCTATGGAACTCAGAAGTGTGTTGCTCGGGAAGAATATGAGTTGTCAGCACCGTAGGCGTTGAGTCTCCGTGGTAATGTGAATGAAGAAGGTTTGAGGATAACAACAATAGCTACCATTTTAGAAGTGATAGTTATTATGTGTCAGGCATTCCTCGGTGCTAAGCAATTTTACCCGAATTGACTCATTTAATCTTTAAAACAGCTCCACCAGGTAAGTAGTGTTGTCATTATCACTTCCTAGATGAGAAAAGTGAGACTCAGAAGTTAGGTCATTTGCCTGAGATTCTATAGCTAAGCTAATAAATAACAGAGCTGAGATTCAAATCTATGCTTGCTTCTAAGCTCCCACATGTAACCACTATGATATTCTTAAGAGACACAATTGGCACAATTTCTGGGCTTTATGGTAACTCAGCTCGTGGTTATTATCTCCCACTTTTAAGATTTTCCTACCATTTAAAAAATGAAAAACAAATTAAGTACAGGCATTCTTCTGAAATACACTTTCTCATCCACAGGAATCTGATCTGTGAGAACCTAGAAAGTTTGGTAAGAGACCAACATGTGCTCTCCTGCCAGTTCCAAAATCCTATACAGGAATCCCCGGTTTCTCCGGTTAGCTTTTCTGCAGCTTCATCACCAGCAACAGACTGGTGTGTTCTGTGATGTCCTTCTGCAGGCAGAAGGTAAGACACTAGTGCAGACTCAGTTAAAAAGTCACTATAGAATACTCACTATAGAATAAGATAAAATGAGTTCAGAGCCAGGGAATAGAGCACAAAACCAAGAAAATGTACTATTGCCCTTGAGCACTATAAGTTATTTGGTAAAGAGCTGTTTGTTTCTAGGACAGTTATTGTTTCCAAGCGTGAAAATGAGACTGTGCTTTTTTTCTCTTTAAAAATGTAAGTAGAGGGACACCTGGGTGGCTCAGTTGGCTAGGCATCTGCCTTTGGCTCAGGTCATGATCTCTGAGTCCTGGGATCAAGCCCTGTGTCCCTCTCTCTGCCCCTCCCCTGCTCCTTCTCTCAAATAAATAAAATTTTTTTAAAAATAATTGAAAGTAGGGGCACCTGGGTAGCTCATATGGTTAAGCATCGTCTTCGGCTCGGGTCATAATCTCCGGGTCCTGGTATTGAGCCCTGTGTCCCGCTCATCCCTGCTCAGCAGGGAGTCTGTTTCTCCCTTTCTCCCTCCCTCACCCCTTGGTTCTTTCTCTCTCTCAGGTGAATAAATAAAATCTTTATTTTTTATTTTTTTAAAGATTTTATTTATTTATTTGACAGAGAGAGAGATCAGAAGTAGGCAGAGAGGCAGGCAGAGAGAAGGGGGAAGCAGGCTCCCTGCTGAGCAGAGAGCCTCATGTGGGGCTCGATCCCAGGACCCTGAAATCATGACCTGAGCTGAAGGCAGAGGCTTAACCCACTGAGCCACCTAAGTGCCCCAATAAATAAAATCTTAGAAAGTAATGAAGTAAAGTTTATTAAGTGTAGAAATTCTGTAAAAGGTGGATAATTAAAATGTAACAGGATGATTGTGAAGATGGAGTTAACATACACACAGCACTTAGAACAATGCTTTTAATGTACTAAGCACAATATAAGTGTTAGACAATACTATTACATATATTCCCATTTTCTTGCCAAGCTTTTGCTTAATTTTTCTCATCTTCAAATTGAAGGTTTTTGTTGTTTGTTGTTAGACTTAAAAATATATAGTTTATTTCCACCCCTTTCCTTTACATTTGGAATGTTCAGTCAGTATGAAGTAGAGCCTGGTATCATATATTTTTGTTGGTTTTTTAAGTAGGCTCCATGCCCAGCGTGGAGCCAGTATGGGGCTTGAACTCATGACCCTAAGATTAAGACCTGAGCTGAGATCAAGAGTCGGACCCCTAACCCAACTGAGCCACCCAGGCACCCTGAGCCTGGTATCCTATAAAAAGCCCAAGACTAGGAGTCAGAGTCTTAGCTTTGTTACTTAGAAATTAAGTGACAAATGCCCAAGTCTCATTTCATCTCTCTGGAGCTCGGTTTCTTCATTTATAAAAAGGGATTATGACAACCAACATCGTGTAGCACTCTGTATTTTGCAGAGTACATACAATATCGTCTAGTGTCTCATTTGATTCTTAGAACAGCCTTGTGAGATAATGTGACTAGTTAATTGACTTACCTGTTGGTTCTCTTAGTAAGTACAGAGTTGGGATTCATTCCTTAATTCAAAACTTTTTAAAAAAGCAATTGCCTGTTGTATGTTAGAACAGTGTACAAGCATGGGCATATGTACTGTATGAAGATAAAATCCCTTCTTGTATGGAAATCACGTAAAGGGGAAAGAAACTGGAGATGACAGTGGATCTTAGTAACTGCAATATAATAAATAACACTGGAGTAAGCAAAGGCTGAGACAGGAGCACAAGAGAGGGGCACCTTCCCAGACATGAGGCGGTTGGGGAACAAGGGTTAGGGTGATTTTCTTGGAAAAAATAACCTCTTAGCGGAGATCTGGAGGACAAACAGGAGTAGGAGGAAGTGGGGAAAGATTCCCTCAGGCAGAGAGAACAACATGTACAGAGATATAGATACAACCAAGGATTTGTGAGTGGTTCACTATGGCTAGAGGGCATACTCTACGTAGTGTATTGATGAGAGATATGGGGAGAAAAATTAGCAACAACGTGTGAGTTCTGAAGTGTTGTGCAAAGAAGTAGGTCTTATCCTCAGAACATTGGGAAATGTATTTATTTTATTTAAGATTTATTTATTTTAGAAAGAGAGTGTGTGTGCAAGCAGGGGAGGCAGAGGGAGAGAGGGAATCTCAAGCAGACTCCCTGCTGAGTGTGGAGCCTGCTGCAGGGCTCAATCTCATTACTCTGAGGTCATGACCCAGAATGAGACCGGGGGTCAGGCGCTCAACTGACTGAGCCACCCAAAATACCTTTAAATACATTTCCACGCAGGAAATGTATTTAAAGGTATTAAGAGGAAGGTCATGATCAGATGCCTACTTTAAAAATAGCACCTAGGCTGCATGAGAATTATTGGATTGTTGTTGAGCCCAGATAGGAGGCCATTTTGGAATCCAGGGAGGGAATGGTGGCCTAAAACTAAGACATTGAGAATAGAGAAAAATGTATGGTTTATAAACAAAAAGAATTTACAAAACTTGGAGCAGTTAAGGGCATAGGCTCTGTAATGAAACTCCCTGGGTTCCAATCCTCTTCCTGTGACTTGCTAACCGTGTAATTGTGGTGGGTATGTTACTTAGCTATGCCATGATTTACTCATCTGTAATAGCAGCTACTTCACAGGATTGCAGTGAAGAGTAAATGAATGAATACTGGTAAAACCCTGACTTAGTATGTTACATGGCATGCAATAAGGATTCAAAAAATGGTATCTTTTTTTAAGATTAACATTTGAGGGGTGCCTGGCTGGCTCAGTCAGTGGAGCCTGCGACTGTTGATCTCAGGGTTTTGAATCTGAGCCGCATGTTGGGTGTGGAGGTTACTTAAAAATTTTTAGCTTTTCCATCCTTGCCGCTTGCTGTGTTAGCTGCACTCTCCCCGGCCTCTCCATAGCCATGCCTGGCAAAATCAAGGAAATCAAGGACTTTCTGCTCACGGCCAGGAGAGGGATGCCAAATCCGTCAAGATCAAGAAAAGTAAGGATAACGTTAAGTTTAAAGTTTGGTGCGGCAGATACCTTTACACCTTGATCATGGACAAGGAGAAAGCAGAGAAACTAAAGCAGTCCCTCCCCCTGGGTTTGGCAGTGAAGGAGCTGAAGTGAACCTGGCCCACTGATTTGAACTATATTAAAGTTTTAAAAATTAGAAAAAAATCTTTAAGAATAAATAGATAAGGGGCGCCTGGGTAGCTCAGTGGGTTAAGTCTCTGCCTTCGGCTCAGGTAGTGATCTCAGGGTCCTGGGATCGAGCCCCGCATCAGGCTGTCTGCTCGGCAGGGAGACTACTTTCCCCTCTCTCTCTGCCTGCTCCTCATCTCTCTGTCAAATAAAATCTTTAAAAATAAATAAATAGATAAAAATTACTGTTTGATTAGATACAGTGGTTAAAAGAGAACAATCAAAGATGACTTGTAGTTTCCAGGCTTGGGCAGCTGGATGTAAGAAATGGGAGGTTTGGGGGTTAGGGAATGGAGTTCACTTTCTAGAAAGGTTGATACAGGCTATGGCATGTTTAGTGGCTCAGGAAAAAGGTATTTGGGCAGAAGTAGGACCTGGGAGTCAGCAGCAAGCCTTTGGAAATTGAAGCCATGAGAGAGACTGAGATTGCCATGGAAGTACCCATAAAGAAAGTGGCTGAGGACAGACCACTGCCTGGTAGGTAGTGCCTAAGAGGGTCAGGAGAGAATTGAACCCTGATTGTCTACATCCAAAGCTCACATTCTATTACAAACAGCTTCTGTAAAATTTTTAAAACTCTCCTGTGAGTCTAAAAAAAATTTGAACTCCTCCTTTGTGTCAAGCAGCAGGTTATATCTCCGTGAGCAAATGGTCTTGGTCATAGAGCTTCACTTCAGTGAAGGAAGTGGACACTTAAAATATGGATAGCTAAGTGCTCTGATAGCTAGAGTACCTCCCCGTGCCCAGGAGCACCTAACCTAGACTTGACATGGGATGGGGAAAGGCTTTCTGAAGAAGTAATGACCAAATTAGATTTTCAGGGTTGTTTTTGTTTTAAGATTTTATTTATTTGAGAGCGAGAGTGGTGGTTGGTAGGGGTTGGGGGTGCAAAAGGAAAGGAAGCAGATTCCCCACTGAGCAGGGAGCCTCACAGTCCCAGAACTCTGAGATCATGACCGAAGCCCAAGGCAGACAGTCAACCAACTGAGCCACCCAGCAGCCCCTAAACTAGATTTTAAAGGATAAAATGGTGTTAGCTAGGTAATGACAGAAGGTTCCAGGCAGACAGAAGGAACAGATTTCTCCGATTTGAACTTCCATGGAGGAAAACTGAAAGAAAGAGCAGCGCATTTGAGTAGTAAAGACTCTGCTTAGCCCGTGAACATGCCAGTTTGCATAAGATAAAGTGTTTGGATTTCCTTCCAGGTGAGGCAGTCCCAGCTCATTGCTGCATCCTGTCAGCCTGCAGCCCCTTCTTCACAGAGCGCCTGGAGCGGGAGAGGCCAGCTCAGGGTCGAAAGGTGGTGCTGGAGCTGGGGGGCTTGAAGATCAGGACACTCAGGAAGCTGGTGGACTTTTTATATACCTCGGAGATGGAAGTATCTCGAGAAGAAGCCCAGGATGTGCTTTCTGCTGCCCGTCAGCTCCGTGTGTCTGAGCTAGAATCCCTTCAGCTAGAGGGTGGGAAGTTGGTGAAGGCTCCTCAGGGCCGAAGACTTAACAGGGAGTGTTTACAGCCTCCAGCGGCTGCACCAATCTCTGCCAGGGTGGTGGCATCCAGCCGCCGCCCTCGGACTCCACTGCCTGTGACCCAGACTCCTTGTCCTCTTGGGCCAGTGAGATTGAAGTCCTCAGGGAAGGAGGAAGGGCCCCTAGAGAAAAGCAACCGACAGAATGCAGAGAACTTGTCTGGCAATCTGCTCAAGAAGAAGGCCAGAGCTTGCCCAGCTCCACAAGAAAAAAGCTCTTCACCATCAAGCCACAGTCAGGGACCAAGAGAGAACAAGAGTGACCCTGCTCTTGTTCCTACAGCACTTTCCCCACCCAGTATGTACCCTTCTGTGGATGAGCGGCTATTGCCCAGAAAGATCAGACTGAGTCGCTCAAAGCCATCTCCTGATATCTGTACATCCAAGCCTTCCAGCATGGTAAGCGGACCCACCTCAGTACCCACAGCCCCTGGCCGGCGCCTTTGGCGGCAGAAGAGTATAAATAAAGTACCAGAAGACAAGGAGAAACCAGGGAGAGCTAGTCCTCTACAGAGCATCCCAAGCCCATCTGGCCTTGGAAAGACAGGTGGGAGCAAGAAGCGGAGCCCTGAAGTCAGGGCACTGAACTCAGACTCTGCAGAAGAGGGGCAGGTTGGAAGAGTGAAACTTCGGAAGATTGTCAATGGGACATGCTGGGAGGTGGTACAAGAGCCTCCCCTCAAAAACTCTCAAGACAGCCCTCAGATCCCAGAAGCTCAACACTCAGAAGGGCCTGCAAGTACTCAGCCATCTTCACATAAAGAGCAGGAACTGTCCTCTGCTCGGGTAGACCTGTGTCAGGACTCCCCGGTGTGCTCTAGACTCCAAGACATTCTGCTCTCTGCTAGCCACTCCCCAGACCACCCAGTGGTGAAGTCTGAGTTCGGGTCCAGTCCAGAACTGATAGGGAAGGAACCTGGGTTGGATATGGACTGCAGGGAGCCTTATGCATTTGACACAGCCCTGCTGGGGCAACCCTGCGAAGCCGAGGAGTACCGCATCACCAGCGCTGCTGCCACCAGTGAGCTGGAGGAGATCTTGGACTTCATGCTGTGTGGCTCAGACATTGAGCCCCACATAGGGTCTCTGCAAAGTCCTGGAGTGGAGGGCTGCAGGACCCCTAGCTATCACCTGACAGAAACAGGAAAGAACTGGATTGAAGGGGAAGAATGGTGTTTGCCAGACTTGGAACTCTGGCCCAGGGAGCTCACAGGGCTGGAAAAGGAACCTGTTGATGAGAACAAAGAGCCAGTTGAGCCCTTTAGCCCCCTTGTCATACCCTCTGAAGTGAGTGAAGGGGACGTACTTTCAGTAGGAGGCTCGTGGACTCCAGATCTGGAAATTACCAGTTCGCAGCCACTGGTTGGTCATAGAGATAAGCTTCGTATTGACTCTCTCCACCTTCCCCAAAGGTCCTATGAGGACCTCTCACCTCCCTGTTCAAACTGGATGGACACTGGGCCAGAAGTGTCCCTAAGTATGGATGAGGTGTTGTATTCTGCTCCAGAGGCGGGCAAGGAGGTACCTGGCAACTCTGAGTTGTTGGACCCACTTCCTGCCAGCTCCGAAGAGGAAGAGATTGATGTGGTGGACTGGACATCAGAGGGGAGGCTGGTGCCCGCTGGTATTCCCTCTGTATGGCCCGACCCTTCCTCAGAGTCAGACACAGAGGTGGACATACTAACGTAGAACAGGAAGTAGGTTGGGGCAATGGGAGGGTGGGAAATGTTGGCTAGCGAAAGGCATATTGACAGAGGCTAGCATGTGCCCTGTCCTCTTAGCACAAGAGGCACATGTACTCCTAGTTCTCTTTGGGTTCCTTCTCCCCAGGCTTTGGGAGCCAGGCAAAAATAGTACCATAGGTACAAAATTATGAACTTGAACCATCTTATTTCTTTGTAATCTATTTTCCAGTTAGTGATAAACAAGTGAAACTATAAACTGTGTGGTCCCCAACTCTACTGGGTCATAAGTAACAACCAGCACCAGGTCTCCTAAGTTATGAGGCATCTAGTCACTGCTAATTCAATAATAAATGAGAAAGAATATCTTCTACAAAACAAAATATTCCAGAAGGTGTGAAACAGTGCTGGGGTGGAACAAGTAGATACGACTAACAGGACATTTTCCCATACCTAATACGTGCGGCTTAGTCCAGTATGGGAGGTCTAGCCAAACCTCTGCAGGGGCCAAAAAGACATCACTTCCAAGAAGTGAGCTGAAAAACACAGATGCTTTTTTAAAAAAATAAATTGTCCCCCCCTCCCCGTTTTTGCAAGTATTTCACATGATCCTAGGAGATAAGAGAACCTAGGAGCTCGAGGTTAATTTGTGACCTCAGAATACGAAAAAAAATACAAGGGGAGCCAATCCCCCAAAAGGCTGGTTTTGTCCATTTCTTATCATAAGATTAAGTTTTACTTTATTATTCAAATACTTTATTTCAATTTTTATTGAACCAAATCCAACAACTTTTCAATGCCTTACTAGCGGGTTGCCTCACAAGTGAACCATCCTTTCTGGAGGGGAAGAAACCACGACTTCAGGTACATGACTAAAGTTTGGCCATGTTCCATCATAAATGCTCCAACATCACCAGAGACAGGAAGCTGTAAAAATGACAAGGGAAAAAAACGGTTAGAGAAGGGGTACAGGCAATCCAAAAGCCCGAGGAAGCTGTGCCCCCGACCCCAGAACCCACAAACCCAGGAGAATTCAAGAATTGCATCCTCCCCCATTTTACTCAGCGTATCAAGTGCCTGACAACAGGTCCAAGGACTAGAGATAAAGACCAGTCAAATCCTTGGGGCCATGAGGGACACTACTGTAGTTTTCACATGGGATTAACAGAAAACATTAACAGAAAAAACACAAAAAGGTAGGGTAGGGATAAGCACACATGAGGTTACACAAAAATACTGGGCAGTACAAGGGGGGAAAAATAAGAAAAGCGAGTGTCAATAATTTTAACTCCCAAACGAGAAAACAGGTGGGATTTACACCACCAGCTTTAAGAAACAAAACAACTGCCTTCAGGTATGCAAAATTAATTCCTAACGAAAACAAAAAAGGTAACCCCTTTACGTACCCCCACCCAGGGCAATAATCCACATCTTCAAAGGGCGCAAACTGCATTCTGCAGTCATTCACGTTACCATCAGCACCCTATAACTTAGCTCAAAAACATGCATCCAATTAGCAAAGGGAACACTAAGGAAATAATTTTACTGCCGAGTTCTAGTTTTCTTACCCAGGAGCAAAGAGGAAATCCTGAGCAAGAAAAGTTGTAAATCGTGTGTGAAATGAGGGCTGCTTCTCAAATACCCCAAATCCACCCAAGCCCCCTTCAAACCTCAGCGTTGAGGACTTCTATCCAAAACACCCTACGAAAGGTGCTTCTTCAGCTCCTTCACCACCTCTTGAGGCTCCGGGAACTTCAGTTTGCGTGGGGGCCCCTTCTTAATCCCAGTCCAGAGCTCCACACCTGGGAAAAGACCAAGAAAGCCAAGTCACTGTGGAATGCACCGGCACGTCCCCCAAATGCCGAAGTGCACGGTCTGAGACCAGCGCCTCCCGCCTGCTCCCGGGCCCCCACTCACTGCTGCCGTCTGGGCGCAGCAGCGTCACCTCGAAGCTGCCCCTCCGGGGCTTGGCAGGGTTCACCTCCACCGGAAGCTCCGGGGTCTCCTGGCGCAGCGCCTGGCTCAGGGCCGCGGCGTTGCGCCCGTAGACGCGTCAGCTCGTGCTAGAGAGAGGAGGAGGGTCAGAGGCTGGGGCCTTGGCATGCGACGCCCTAGTCCGCCTCCCCGGGCCTCTCCAGGCCCCTCACCAATGCTCGATCACGACGGTCGCCTCCCCTGCTTTCGCCGGCCGCTCCTGTTTCGCCGCCGCCGCCGCGACCACCGCCACCTCGGCCTTCCGCTTTCTCCCACGAGAAGCCATGGCGCCTGGAGCCCTTGCCGGGAGCCGAGCCGGCCTGGGCGCGAATAAGGGTCCGGCCAACACCGCTCCGAGTTCCAAACCACAGGCCGGGAAGCCCGCCGCCGGAACAAAGCGTCTCCGTAACTGCGCAGAGCGTGGCCGGGCGCGCACGTGGGCTGGGGGCGGGCTCCCTGGGGCACAGCCACTCTGCTCGCGGCGGGGGCGGGGCGACAGGAAGCCCGACCGAACCACGGGTGCGTGCTGAGGGGCGCGGCCTCGGCAGCTCTGAAACAAGCCTGGCTTCACACAGGCGTTTCTGCAAGCCTCCATTCGGGCTAAATAGCGTGGACCACGACGTACAAACCCCACCCCCGCCGCCACCCCCGCTCCCTGGAAACTGCGACCCAATCCCAGATCAAACCCACAGCCTAACTCGGTGAGGTCAGTACTCTGGGATTCCCGCAACTAGACTTCCCTGATCCTGGGGACCACGGCCCGGCAGTTGGAGAAACTCATCAGGATGGCCTTTGAAGTTGAGGAGGAGATAGGCGCTTCCTCTGCAACCGCCAGGCTTTTCTAATAGGTGAGGCACACACAAAGGCACAAACAAAAGGAAATCCCAGTTTCTTTATTATGGAAAACCATCAACTGGGCGTTGGGAGTAGGGAGTAACTGAAACCCCATTCCTGCCCAAGGGCTTTCTCTGGGAGGCCCCATCACACAAAGGAATGTCTCAAATCTATTCCCCTTCCTCCCAAACTCCAAAAAATAGGGGGATTATGCAATATTATCTTCGATTAGTACACTCAGTGGTTAAAGGTGCCTCCTTGGGACCAGTGACAAAATTAGCCTTATACTTTTTAATGAAGGCCATAGACCAAGCCGGAAGTGCCTAAAGAAGCAAGGGTCCTTGGGGGAGAAAGTCCTAGAGCAGACTCCATGCACAGGTATCTCCTGCTGGTTGAATATAATCTAAGCAGACTGTGTAGGTCCACTAAGAGGAGGGATGAACACACAGCATGTTGGAGATATGTGAGTGGTGGACAAGAACTGATAACTGACCCAAGCTTGGAGGGAAAGCATTTCCTCATCCACGGCAGATTTCTCCTTTCTTCCAGTGAAAGTTGGTCACAGCAGTGGAGGCCATCCTGGAGGGTGCCTGTCAATTCCCTGGAAGCCTCTTTAAAATCAGAAGCAGCCCCCTGCCCCACACAGGGATAGCCCAAGGAGAAAACATAAATAAAAGGCCCAGGCCTCACACAAGGCTTGTGGTTACAGGAGGGGCAGGGCCTCAGAGGTGAGGAAGTACTGACAAGGCAGGGATTCTATTTGTCCTTCTTGCTTTCCCCATCTGGTACTTCCGTGGGGTTTGAGGCCACAGGCGGCTCCTCAGGGGTATTATCTCCACCCTTTGATAGCTTCTTGGCCCGTTGATACAGTTCATTCAAGTTGAATTCTCGGATCACGTTCTCCTGCACAAAAGAGGTACACCCGTACATCAGGGTTCTGGTGGGAAAGTCCTTACTGGGAAGTAAGAAGTATTCAGACACTTAGAAATAGACAGTCTAGGAAAAAAGGAAGGAAAGGACAGAAATCTATTCTAATCTAACTCTCCTTTTTTGGGTACCTGGGAGAGTCAACCCTGTACAGTTAAGTACCCATTATGCGACCATCCCTGTGCCAAGAATTACAGCTACATTATTTAGTGTCCTCTACAAAACCCTGTGATCTAAGTGTTACTCTCTTCAATTTTCTGCTAAGGAACCTCAGGTCTGCAGACTATACTGACAAGGGCCCTTGAGACTGAATCTTAACTAATAACTATTCCCCTGTACTAGGAGTTCTGGCACATGGTAGAAGCACAACAAATTTGCTGAGTGAATTCATGAATGAAATCTTGTAACTAGTCCACACCCTCAAAACTAGTGGGCCAAGCAGCAGAGCCAGGAATCAAACCCAGGTTGGACTCCAAAGCGGACCACTGTTCTCCACCCTTCTCCAAACCACTCGCTCCCTCTTTCAGATACCTCAGAGAAGGTCCAAGAGACAGCTCGTCCTTTCTTGTCAATCTGTGGCCGCCGCATGACCTCCTTGCCACCTTGGAATAGGATCAGGGTAGGGAGCTGCTTGGTGAGGGGCGATGTGCTCACTTTGTACCTACAGGACCCAGAAAAGACTCTATCAATGCATCTGTCTACATCTCTCAAGTGATTTACTGCTAGGCCCTCTGTCTAGGCCCTTACATACCGTGTACTAACATCAGTGTAGCGTCCAACGTCCACCTTCCCAAAATTTAGTCCTGTACAGTTGTACCTAAGAAAAATATGTTATTTAACATAAAGAAAGAAGAGAGTGGGTCAAGGGAAGTGGAAATACAAATATTTGGGGGTGGGTGGGAAACACCTTTGGTTGCAAGATGAGAAATCAAGGCCAAAAACAATGAGGGAAAGCACAGCACCTCTGCTTCCATCATCCCTCCCCATACAGTACTCACTTGAGGGAGAGGTCAGCATAGATAGGAGCAAACGACTGGCAGTCATTAGACCAATTGGCAAAGAATTCCACAATCCAAGTGACCCTCTTGTCCCGCTCTAGCTCTTCCTGCCACACATAGGGAAGAATCAGTGAGCTGAATCACAAAGGCTTCCAGAAAGGCTCGGACTTGAGCATCTAATCACTCACCCTGGCTTGGCTTTCCCTCCCCTCTCTCCCTCACTCCTGAAACAAACCACAGTACCCCTTCCAATCTGAAGCAGTTACTCCTCCTAGTGAGTAAAAAGCACAACTACAAAAATCACCCACAAAGGACACAAGAAACAAGGAGAGAGGAAGAGAACTCACATCAATGGTTTTATCACTGAAGTACTTGATGTACTCAGGGCCCATATACAGAGGAGGTTTACACGTCATCAGGAACACTAAACATGGAAAACAGATGTCAGAGGAAACATATAAGGCCTACAGCAGGGGATTTATTTTTTTTAATAAAGACTTTATTTCTTTATTTGTCAGAGAGAGGGAGCACAAGCAGACAGAGTGGCAGGCAGAGGCAGAGGGAGAAGCAGGCTCCCTGCCAAGCAAGGAGCCCGATGTGGGACTCGATCCCAGGACGCTGGGATCATGACCTAAGTCGAAGGCAGCCGCTTAACCAACTGAGCCACCCAGGCGTCCCTACAGCAGGGGATTTATTTCCAAACTGACTGAAAGATTTTAGGCCCCAAAGAATATACGTTGTGGACATGTGCAGATCACTGACACATTCCCTTCTTCTTAAGGTTTCTGTAGACTCTTATCACCTGAGCCACATACATAATTAATTAGGTACAAGATATGGAAGAAGGGTATGGAGAGACCTATCTGGGGCTGGAATTTGGTTCCCACAACCAATCTCCTTACCTATGCAGAGTGTGATGTAAAGCAGGCCCATGCGAATATCCAGACGGAAGAAAAGAATTGCATTGGCCACTTTACTAAACATGAAGATGTTGCCTATATGTTGCTCCACAGTGACTGAAACACAAAGAGGTCACAGGTCAGGCTGGGCAGCATGCTCCTATATCCTGTTTGTCACTCTTCCTGTGGTACTTTGAAATGGAAGAGGGGGAAGACGATAAAAGTCCAAGATCAAATTCAGCTCTGGCATGGAGTGAGGGACTCAGTCACCAGATAATGCCCCTCTCCTAACAAGGATGAAAGCAGCTCTGGAGGGCATGTGGCCTGAGCTGGAGAAACTGAGGTGCAGGCTAAACTTACTGGATCTGCGGTTCTTCATCATCACAATGGCACTGAGGAACATCAGGATCTCCACTTCTCTCTGGAACAGAATCAAAGTGACGGGAAGGTCATAGACACAGAAGCTTTGGGTGGGGAAGGGAGCCAAGTATGGACTAAAAACCAACGGAGAGGGGCGCCTGGGTGGCTCAGTGGGTTAGGCCTCTGCCTTTGGCTCAGGTCATGATCTCGGGGTCCTGGGATTAGGCCCCACATGGGGCTCTCTGCTCAGCAGGGGGCCTGTTTCCTCCTCTCTCTCTGCCTGCCTCTCTGCCTACTTGTGCTCTCTGTCTGTCAAATAAATAAATAAAATCTTCTTTAAAAAAAAAAATAAATAAATAAATAATAAAAACAAAAACCAACGAAGATCCAAATTGGCTATGATACCAGGAAAGAAATAACTGGAGTTGGCGAACATGTAATGGGAACACCACCAGTTAGGTTCTACCCTGCCACAAAATGACTGGTGCCCTTCAGCAGATCACTTAACCTCTGAGCTTTGGTTTCCTCAGGGGAAGAGTATCTGTCTCAAAATGTTACTATGAGGAGTAAATGAGATAATGGATATGAAAAAATTGCATAAAGCCCAGTACTGTATAATACTGTAAGACAGTATTACCAACTCAAAATAAAATAAATAAAACTTTTCCCATCCAATATTCATAGTTTAATTAATAGGCTTTGAGAGCTAAAGGGGGCCTCTCAGAACTTTAGAAGGCCCTTCTCAGTACCTTGGGCTTTCAGTTCTTTCTCACTTTCTAGACTCTAAGGCCTGTGACACAGACAATAATCACATCAAAGAAACAAACAAGGTAATTTCGAAGAATTAAGACTGTAATGCATAACAAGGACCCTGTGAGAGAAAGCATGGGAAGGGGAGGCAACTATAGTCTAGATGGTCTGAGGCCTACCAGACCTTTCTGTTTAAAGTACAGGAACCCCAATCACTATTTCACACAGAACCAATCAACCACAATTTACAGCTGTAAGTCAGGGACCTTAGGTCCTGGGTTTTTAGCATCTAGTCTCCCACAAAAAGTAACCGACTGTCTTTAACAACAGACATGTAAAGTGGGGGCTAGGAAATACGACTGATCTTACTAAATATTCTGGAGCAGAAAGCAGCACGTTTTCACAAATGAAGTTGGGTTGAGAGCTGGCATTTAACAAATGTGGAAAGATGAACTTAAAAGAAAAAAAAAGGACCTGTGGTCAAGCAGGAGGCCAAACTAGGAGGGAAAGGAAGAGTGCCTAAAGACAGTGGGTCAATGGCAAAGATTGGCTACACTCCAAACCCAGTTTCTGTTTCCTCCTGCGCATACTGCAGCCAGATTCTCAGTGTACTTGAGCCAAAGGAGCACGGTATGACTAGCATTCCTTCGTGGAATGTGAGTGGAAGCCATGTGCCATGTCTGTGCCAGCCAGTAAGCAGGTGTGTGTCCTCGCATTTCAGCTTCCTGTCCTCATCGGCTGGCTGGCTGGCTGATGATGGCATGACCCTAGGGCCATAGCAGGAGGCAGAAGGAGCCTGGGTTCCAGACAAACGGTATGAAGCAGAGCCCCCTTTTGGTTGTTCTGCATGTTTGTTCCTTGTTTTTAAACCTTTTCTTATAGAAAATTTCAAACATATATAAAAATGGGCTACTAGAAGGTAGCAGAATGTGCCCCCCCCAAATATGTTACTTTGGATTATTCTGCATAATAATTTTGAGCCTAAAAGCAATTAAGAAGTAGATGCAAGAAAAGCTCCTTGCCCTCTATTTGTCTAAAAGCAAGACACAATTTTTCTTTTCTTTTTAGATTTTATTTATTTGAGAGAGAAAGTGTGTGCAAGCTCAAAAGCATGGGGAGGGCAGAAGGGGAAGGAGAGGGAAGAGAATCCCAAGCAGACTGTGCCACTGGGCTCCGGAGCCCCACACCGGGCTGGATCTCAAAACCCTGAGCCAAAACCAAGAGTCACAAGATTAGCTGACTGAGCCACACAGGTGCCCCAAAGCAAAACACAATTTTCTTTTTCAAAGTATTCCTCCAACTCTTACCAGGAAGGATAAAAGTTAATCAAGGGAGACAAGTTTAGACCCTATCAGCCTGGAGACAGCACCAAAGGAAACTAACAAAACAAACAAGAGCCTTTATCTGCCTTATTTTACCTTCCTGCAGTCTGCCGTTCTTGGAAGCCTAAAACTTCTTTCCTTTGTCCAGTCATTTCTCCAAAAATGTATTGCTCTTTGTGGAGGATATGATATAAGCCAGAGTTCTTTTTTTTTTAAAGATTTTATTATCTATTTGATAGAGATCACAAGTAGTCAGAGAGACAGGCAGAGAGAGAGGAGGAAGCAGGCTCCCCACTGAGCAGAGAGCCCGATGCCAGGACCCTGAGAGGATGACCTGAGCTGAAAGCAGAGGCTTTAACCCACTGAGCCACTCAGGTGCCCCATAAACCAGAGTTCTAATCCACCTCTGAGTTAATTCATTTTCCCTGAGTATCTCCAGTGCGTACATGAGATATACATGTTAATAAACTTGTCTTTTGTTTTTAATCTTTTATTACAGGGGGTCTCAGCCAAGACCACAGAGAGGTGGAGGAAACATTAATTTTCCTCCTCTACAATACTTTAATCCTTTCTACTCAGATTTAACAGTAATATTTGGCAAAACAGTTCCCTTTCATCCATGCTACCCACTTTTTTTGGAGAAACTTAAAGCAAATTCTAAACTTCAATGTGTATCTCTTACACATAAGGACTTTTTTTTTTAAATTTCTTTGACAGACAGAAATCACAAGTAGGCAGAGAGAGAGAGTGGGAAGCAGGCCCCCTGCTGAGCCTAGAGCCCGATGTGGGGCTCGATCTCAGGACCCTGAGATCATGACCTGAGCCAAAGGCAGAGGCATTATTAACCCACTGAGCCACCCAGGTGCCCCCCC
>RCUC01134344.1:0-49744 GCA_003697995.1 Taxidea taxus jeffersonii
TGTGGTTTTCACCATTCATCCCGACACCGGGCTAAACACCACCCCCACCCTTCCCTCACCATGTTAATTTTGCTTTTCTCTTCTCCAGTAGGATCGCTTCTGTCCAAGTCTGCCATCGGTCACCTGAAGCATTGCAATAAACAGCCGGTCTCCCTGACTCCTACTTTTCTCTGTTCTGCTGGAGAGGTGGCTCAAAACCACATCGGAACAGGGCGCTGCCTGGCTTTACAACGGGGGCACTTCCCTTGTCTGCAGACTGAGGGCGCTCCCGAGCACGGCAGGTTCTTTCAGAGCACGCCTTCGCCGTCTCCTGGTGCTGCCGGGGCTGCTGCTGCCCAGGAGATCGCCCATGCACACATTTACACAAACACACATTTGCTGATTTTCAAGAACCCCTCCGTGGTTTTGCTCCTACCGGTTCCTCTGCCTGACCCCGTTTCCCCTTTATCAGCCTGGTGAAGTCGCATCTTCAAAGGACCAGTTCTCCCTGCGTCCTCTCGTCCTCTCGCTGGCTTTCCTCAAACCACCCCCCGCCCCCTCCCATCCAGGCAGGGGGCTCGCCACCGCCCTGATAGCCGGGCATTGCTCCTCCTGAGGACTCCGCAGAATCAATGCGGGCACCTAGGTTGGTGAGGGCGGGGCGGGGATGATGCCTTCAAGAAAATCAAAGCAACAAGGGGACATCAGTTCTAAAGTGACAAATATGCAAGCACACTAAACAAAAAGGAAAGGGTCGCTGAAATGAGAAGAATGAAGCATGTGTGACAATGTGTCCATACTCTTAACTCACAAAATGAGACGAGATGATTTCAGGTCCTCCTTTATTTTCAGGTGGCTCGATGTGACATTTTGTCCAAGTGAACTTTAAGCCCTAGAATAGTCCAATGCAGCCTCTTAAAAAAAACAAAACAGGGACGCCTGGGTGGCTCAGTTGGTTGAGCAGCTGCCTTCGGCTCAGGTCATGATCCCACCGTCCTGGGATCGAGTCCCACATCGGGCTCCTTGCTCAGCGGGGAGCCTGCTTCTCCCTCTCCCTCTGCCTCTACCTCCCACTCTGTCTGCCTGAGCTCTCTCTCTTTGACAAATAAAATAAATAAAATATTAAAAAAAAACCAGCCATTTATTTCCACATTCACCAGCAACAAGTAATTTTTCAGGTGCTCAGAAAAGAATCTGATTTCCTTAACAGTGTCAACTGTGCAACTTGTGAATAAGGATGTGAGTAAGGCAAGATAAAAACAATGCTTGAAATATTTTCCCCTTTTATCTACAGGGATAAACAGATTAGCTAGACAACAGACTAGAATTTTAAAACTTCCAGGAAATGCATTTCCTTAGTTACATAATAAGACAATGAGAAACACTTGAGTCTGGGCCACATTCCAAAAAATGATACTCAGATACACTGCATCAGGAAGTTCAAGGGCATGCTTTGATGACAGAGGGGAGTGTGCTGAAGCAGATCGGGGTGAATTCTAAGGTCTCCTCTTCCATCTTCTGCCCAGAAGGAAACCAACCATTCTTGTCAGAAATGCAGATTATGTCCAAAAGCCAAAAGTCACTTTGGGAATAATGTCCACCTGTCCGTTAGGATAAAACTAAGCAGCAGTATCATATTGAAAAGAAAATAGCAGAAAGGAGACAAAGTGTAAATCCTGAACCCCCTAGTAAAATATTACAAGTGTTGTCCTTTTAACTTAACAGACCTTAGCTGGAGCTTCTTGTCAAAAGGACGGTGAAGAAAAAAAAAAAAAAAAAAAAAAGGATGGTGAAGAGTTAGATTGGGGGAAGTCAATCCAAAATGGATTGGAAGATGGGGCACCTGGGTGGCTCCGTCGGTCAAGTGTCTGAATCTTGATCTCAGCTCAGGTCTTGATCTCCGTGTTGTGAGTTCAGGCCCTGGGCTGGGCTCCATGGAGCCTACTTAAAATAAATGAATCAAATAAATAAAAACAAAACAAAATGGATTCGAAGAAAGGGGTGTACCATGGGCAAAAGTCAAACCAAATCTAGCCTTACTACCAGGCTGGAGAGTGTTCACCGTTTCTGAAAACAGGCTTGCGCTTAGCCATTTCTGGGCTTTGGTCCCTCTGTCTCTGCCTGGAATGTCCTTTTCCAACCTTCTCTGGCTCATCTGTCTTATTAACCCTTTATGACCTGGAGCAAAGGCACTCCTGTGACCCTTCCATGCTCACTCCGTGTCCCCAGAAATGGCACTCTCTGCAAACCTTTCTTATAGTGTTTCTCTTTCTGTCTCCATAACTGTTTGCTCGTGTTTCTCTCTGTCCCTCTAAACTGAGCCAGTGTGGTCTGTCACCAGGAATGAATGCTCCGTGAGTCAGCTCAGTGAGCACTCACGAATGTGGAAGAGAGAATAAATTAACGCACTAAAGGAAACTAAATTTCTGGGCCCAAGCCTGCTCATGTCACCCCTCACTAACCTCCCTAATCCTAGCTTCCAGGACCCCTCCGTCATAAGGAAATACAATGAAATGATTTCTAAAGTGACTACCACTCTAGGATTCTATGCACATGTCCTTCGATATCCATGAATAATAGCCATGTAATAAACCACCCAAGAATGAATGATTCACCCCTTATTCTCTCTCTGCAGTTGGGTTGGCTGAGCTCTCTCATGCCAGGGCATTCAGCAGGCTGGATGGAAGCATTAAGTGGGACTCACATGTCCGGGGTCTTGGTGCAAGCTGGGGGCCTTGGTTCCCTCCCAAGCCTCTCAGCCGCCATCCACTTATTGGACCCCCTCCTCTGAACACACGCTGACCAAGCCTCTCTTATGCCCTCCATGCAGGTGTCCATAAAACGGGGCAAGTCACATGACCAGGCAAGTCACATGACATGAAAGGGCGATTAGCCTTCCCTGCTTGTGGACAAAGTGGCAAAACTTTGTAGTCACCTTTTTTGTTGTTTTTTTTAGAGATTTTATTTTTAGGTAATCTCTACACCCAATGTGGGGCTCGAACTTACAACCTGGAGATCAAGAGTCACAGGCTCCACCCACTGAGCCAGCAAGGCGCCCCTGTAAATCATTTTTAACTCACTACAACACCACAGAAATACTCGTAAGTTAATTTTGTTGTCCCCACCACTGCAAATGGAGAATAGGATCTTTTCTCTTTGCTTTCCTTTCTTTCCTTTTTTTGGGGGGCGGGGGCAGCAAAGCAAGGTTTATTGAGCGATACAAAGTGATAGTACAAAATTTCCAAGGACAGAGGGGACCCAAGAGGTTTGCCCCCGCAGTTTCTAAGTCTAAGGGTTTTATGGGCTTGTTGGTGGGCTGTCTTCATCTGATCAACCCTCTTCCCTGTGCCTGTCATCCAATCAGGTTTTTGTCACCCACCTATCCTATGGGATAGGGCAGACAGCTCCTTCCAGGGTGTTGTAAAATCCTTTTAAGGGTGATATCCTCTTCGGAGGATATAAACCGGGTTTGGGCATTTAGGAGACAAGGCCCAAAACACAGTGCAAGACCGAGGACAGCCAGGGGTCCTACGAGAAATAGAGGCCGTTTTAGTGAATTCCCCACCTACTTTGAGGAGAGGGCTGGCCAAAAGGAATGCAATAAGGATTATGATTTTGATGGATATAGGGAAAGTAACATTTAAGAAGACTTCTCTGTATCTGTCACTTGAAGACTAGTTTGAAGTCCTCTCTGGATTCACAGAGGGATTTCAGTTCCTTGTTGTTAGGCACCGTTGGGGATCAGGGTTTGACTCTGGAATGGTGGGTCCAGGCTTCAAATGTAGGCGCTTTGATGCTGTCAGAGTAACTAAAATCACCTTTGTGGGCCTTCCCAGACCTGCTTGCGCAAGTGCTTGCTGACTATCCCACTTGCTGGTGCTCTGGCACCCGCCCTCTCCCCACCCCACCCCACCCCCCGCCAAGGCCATTCCCTCTAAAGCTGGGGCACTGAGAAAGGTCTCCTTGAGATTTTTAACAGCTTTTTCTGACTCTGGATCCCACATTACTAGATGGGTACCGGCTGTCAGAGTGTCCTTGATCAACTGATAGAGGGGCCGTGCTCTTTCTCCAAATCCTAGGATCCACGAGCAACAGTGTCTGTTAAATCCAAAAAACCTTTCCAACAAGGGCAAGTTGTGGGGTCCTTAAGGAGTATGGGAATGGGCACTGCTGTTAAGGTCTAACCCACTTCGGCCTGATCTGCCCAGACCTGTTACTGAGTATCAGCCTCTCTTAAGGGGAGGCCCTTGCTAGTCTGTCCAGGGGCTACCAAGAGGAGAGTGAAGAGCTCTACCCTGGAGAGGGGTGGGGCTCTCAGCATTAGGAAAGGGTGAGAAATCATTGGATCTCCCTAGGTACATCCCAAAAGGCGAGAAAAAAGTGTGACTTTCGGGTCCCTCAGTGAACACCCTTACCAACAACAGCCCTGCGGTTGGATAGTTGGCCCGGGGTGGAGCAGAACAGAGAAGGTGGTTCCAGTATCGGAAGGAAATTGATGGGTTTTCCTTCTATGTCCAGAATTACCTGCCGCCCCCGGTTCCCTGGGGTGAGCTGTTTCAAAGAGGCCACCACAGAGAGCCCCGGACCCCATCAGTCCCGATAGGGGGCGCTGGCCACCTGAACCCTCACAGCTTGAGGTCCCCGAGGGCATTCAGATTTCCAGTGTCCCCCTCCTCAAGTGGGACAAGGGTCACTGGGCCTTGGTTTTTGCCATTGGGGGCATTCTCACTGCAGGTGTCCTGGGTGGCCACAGAGATGGCATTTAGTGGCCAAGCCTTGGGAGGCTAAGCTGATGACGGTTTGCAAGACCACAAGCAGAGCCTCTGCCTTCCGCTTCAGCTTCTGGTCCTCACTCTCCTCTTGGTCCCAACTGCAGAAAACCTGCTGGCAGCTCCTTAGAGCTCTTCTAGGGTCCCCTTGGGGCCAAACAGCCAACTTTTGCAGTTTTCTTCCAAATATCTGGGGCCCATTGGGTCTTAGAGAATGATCTTGACCTTGGAAGATCCGGAGAGGTAGCTGTGTATTAATGAGAGCCTCTCTCAATCTTTCTAAGAAAACCATTGGCTTGTCTTCCTGAGTTTGTGTGGGCAGTTAGCATATTTACCAACAGACCCAAATATCCTTTAACAGCCCCCACCCGGGGCGCCTGGGTGGCTCAGTGGGTTAAAGCCTCTGCCTTCGGCTCAGGTCATGATCTCAGGGTCCTGGGATCGAGTCCCGCATCGGGCTCTCTGCTCAGCGGGGAGCCTGCTTCCTCCTCTCTCTGCCTGCCTCTCCCCCTACCTGAGATCTCTGTCTGTCAAATAAATAAATATAATCTTTTTTTTTAAGAATTTATTTATTTATTTGTCAGAGAGAGTGAGCACCGACAAACAGAGAGGCAGGCAGAGGCAGAGAGAGAGGCAGGCAGAGGCAGAGAGAGAAGCAGGCTCCCTGCCGAACAAGGAGCCTGATGCGGGACTCGATCCCAGGACGCTGGGATCATGACCTGAGCCGAAGGCAGCCGCTTAACCAACTGAGCTACCCAGGCATCCCTAAATATAATCTTTTAAAAAATAAAAATAAAAAATAAATAAATAAAAGAACAAACCTATGTCCTGTTATCAATGCTTTTCCCACTTATTCCTATTTGGAAAAGACCTAGATGTAATCCCTGTGATCATCCAAGCAAAACTTTCTTAACAATTACCAAGCAAAACTTTCTTAACAATTACCCAAGAGCTAGACGAGATTAACTGCCACTACCTGGAGCTAGACGAGATTAACTGCCATTTTTTTGGAAGATTTTATTTACTTATTTGACACAGGGAGAGCACAAGCAGGGGGCAGTGGGAGAGGGAGAAGCAGGCTCCCCGCTGAGCAAGGAGCCCAATGCTGGGCTGGATGCCACGACCCCAGGATCATGACCTGAGCTGAAGGCAGACGATTAACGACTGAGCCACCCAGATGCCCCAATTAACTGCCATTTTAACTCGAGTTTATCTGACCCTCAGCTAACCTAGGTAGAATCATTCCTGGTTCTAACCCTAATCAGCTTGGACAGATGAATGGACACTTTGATTTTTTTCAACTAAAGTGGAACTATGCAGTCCATGTCGGGCTGGAGAAGACAGGGAATTTCCCCAAAACAAAGGGAGTTTCGGGAGTTTTGTGGAGGTTTTTATGTTTTTGTGTTTGTTCTTGTTTGTTTGTTTGTTTTTGCTTCCTTCTTCCAACACATCTACCCTCAAATTTAGGTTCTTATCTCATTTCATTGCTTAGCCCTTCCAGGTCAATGTGGAAAACCGACTCTGAATTTATTGGGAATTTACCACTTTTCTGTTGGCTCCTGACTTAAGTACATATTCTTTACCATTGAGGGAAGCTTCTCTTTTTTATTTCACTAAAGGTGTTTGTTGGTATTCGTTTTAGTTACAGTAACACATACTGAAAGTGAACAACAACAAAAAGAATCTTTTAGGATGATTATTTCTTTGGATTCATTAATACGATGGATTGTATTAGTAGATTTCCTGCTGTTGAGTGCTCATTCCTTTTCTTGTATGGGGCCTCCCTCCCCGCCCCTCGCCCTTGGCCGCCAGGGATGTGAGTGGGGCTGGGAGGGGCGACTGTTCTGCAGCTGGAGGGAGGGTGGGTAATCTCAGCCTTCCTCGTCTGTAAACGGCCACGTCTGTGCTGCCCCAAAGCACGGGTACGTTCTCAGCTGTGTTGTGCCTTAAGTATAAAACACATTAGATTTTGAATGCTTAGCACACAAAAAAAGTAGACCCTCATTAATAATGTTATATTGAATTATCATACGATCTCCCTGATATGAGGAAGTTGAGAGGCAACGTGGGGAGGTTGAGGGGTAGGGAAGGGAAAAATGAAACAAGATCGGATGGGGAGGGAGACAAATCATAAGAGACTCTTAATCTCACAAAACAAACTGAGGGTTGCTGGGGGTAGGGGGGTAGGGAGAGGGTGGTGGGGTTATGGACATTGGAGAGGGTATGTGCTATGGTGAGTGCTGTGAAGTGTGGAAACCTGGCGATTCACAGACCTGTACCCCTGGGGCTAATAATACATTATATGTCATTAAAAAATTAAAAATTAAAAAAAAATAGTTATATTGAGTACATGTTGAAATGATACTATTTTGAATATATTGGGTTAAATAAAACATGGTATTAAGATTAATTTCACTTGTTTCTGTTTATTTGTTTTTAATGTGACTACTAGAACATTTAAAATTACTTTAACATGTTTAGATACCTTTATACATATATAATGACATATACCTCTCTTATACCACACCCATCCAGATGAAAGCTATTACTCTCTGGTTACAAATATTTCTAAGAGATTTTGATAGTCTTATTCAAAGACAATTGGACATACCTGTGATAGATGGTTTCAGGATTGGCCCCAATTTGTTCTCATCTCCACGCCCTGGATAATCCCTTCCCACGCTCACTCTGGCCCTGGCAGTGTGACTTGGCAAGAGTGAGCAGAGCTTTGCCGAGAGCGGGTGCATTAAGAGCCATCCTATCTTGCTGCTGGAACCATGGAGCTGGACATGGTGTATCTCTGGGAGCCTCCCAGGGACCCAGAGACCCTAAGGAGAGGCTGTGCTGTGTGGGCATCCCATTTGTGACAGCAGAGCCTAGAACCCAGCCCCAACGTCAGCTGGCAAGACCGGCAGAAGGACCACCCAGCCAAGCCACAGACTCAAAAGAAATCATAAACTGTTGTTTCATGCACTAGAATTTGGGATATAATTTTTATGCAGCAAAGGCCAACGGATTCAGTACTTTCTCATGCTGTAGGTATCAGTGTAATTATATGTAAATGTAAACCACACTATCAGATTCTCAGAAGTATCTTACAATGGGTTTTAAAGTAGCCAAATCGGTCACCTTGATGTCATCTCTTACCAGTGTCCTCCCTCACTTTTACCTGCCTTATCTTGCAGTTCAAAATTCACATACTTTATAGATCTCTCTCTCAAGAAACTTCCTCTTCTTCTAACCATTTATAGATAAGCACCCTTGCCTCCAGGAGGTGACTTTTATTGCCCCTGCAATAAGCGACTTTTTACAGGTGATATGGCTAACAAGTAGCCCAGCCAGGATTTCTGAATCCTAGGTCTTTACTTCTCTTGGGAGACTTCCAGCTGACTCATCCTCCGAAGCCAGACTCCTCCCACCAGGATCAGCAGGTGTTCCCCCAGCAAAAGAGGGAGCACATTTCCAGTTAATTAAATCTGTTATTTACGGCAGAGCCAGCCCCCAAGTAACGTCAGGACTAGAATTGTTTGTGAATGGCACTCTAGTAAAATCAATTGCCCAAGAAATTTAAAACACATTTATTATATTTTTTTAAGACTGACTTCATTTATTTATTTATTTATTTATGAGAGAGACAGCACAAGCCAGGGGAAAGGGCAAAGGGAGAGGGAGAAGCTTGTTCCCTACGGAGCAGGGAGCCCGACGTGGGGCTCTATCCCAGGACCCTGGGATTATGACCTGAGCAGAAGGCAGACGCTAAACCGACTGAGCCACCCAGCTGCCCCTTAAAACATATTTAAATCAAAACCATGAAGGGACGCCTGGGTGGCTCAGTGGGTTAAAGCCTCTGCCTTCGGCTCAGGTCATGATCTCAGGGTCCTGGGATCAAGTCCCACATTGGGCTCTCTGCTCAGGGGAGAGCCTGCTTCCCCCTCCCTCTCTCTGCCTGCCTCTCTGCCTACTTGTGATCTCTGTCTGTCCAACAAATAAATAAAATCTTAAAAATAAATGAATAACATGTGGCTGGGGTCTGATAACAACATGGGGTATCAACTGGCCATCCTTCTAGGTATCAAACAGAAAGTTTCGAGTTCTGATGTGGTCATTTTCTTTTGATCCACTGTGTTCCTCGTTATACCGATATTTTGTATATCCTCAACAAAGTGTTATTCCAATCTAGAATTTACATGTGTAGAGGGGAAAAAAAAGAATTTACATTTGTAGGGGAAAAAAAGGAATTTACATTTGTATTGTCCAATTATACATAAGCATTCTACTTTCAGACATGTTCTGCTACATTTTCAGTGACTGAGAGAAAATATTTTTAATCCGCTTTAGAGTTTTGTATCAACACTGGCCCGAGCCAATTTCTAAGATTTGTATGCTTCTCCTTCTGCGAAACGAACTGAACTTTTAACGTCTGTGGGTTTTCAACACTTGCATTTGCTTTACAGAACAACTGACTAAAAACTAAAGATACATGAAGCAGGAAGGAGTCGGGTTGTCGCCAATGCTATCCGGGTCTGGAGACTGGACGCCCTGGTTTAATGGCCATGGCCACGTGCTGGCTCTTGATCTTACATCCCAGCTAGGGAACCCTGGATCTACCTAAACGTTGCCTTTTATTTCAAATCCTACCACATCGTCAACCTGAGCACCCTACTCTCTGCTATGCCCTTGAGACTTACAGCTTCCCATCTTTATTATATTTTGGAAAGCCTACAAAGGCTAATTCATTCATCTCTGTAACCATCTGGGTGAGTACAAACTAACTGCTCCGCTTTGTAAGTTAAGATTCCCGGAATCGAACCCGCCCAGAGGCAAACAACGCAGCTCAGCTCCTCTTACGCTCACATCAATCAGTTCGGCATCAAAGCAGGACCTAAGTACCTTCCCCCTGAATCCACATCAGGACAGTAAGGAGGCTGGAGCACCTTCCCACGGCCCTGTCAGCCCCTGCGGGTGTTTCCGTGCACACAGCCTGCTGGGCTTGCCCGTTTCTCTGTTGCTGGCTTTCGTCTGGGTCTTTCTGGTACGGAGCAGGGTCAGGAGCTGGAGGGCGCCTGGCCAGTCCTTAACATCATGTGTGGTTATGGATCCAGTGGGACCAAAAACCCGATAAAATGCCTGGCCGATGGCATCAAGCTTCGCAAACACCTGACGAGTTCTGCGAGTTGAACAGGTTCCGTCTGGAATTGCTTCTACAACACAGAGGTGGAGAAGAAGGCTGGACTGAGGAGAAAGGGGTCTTTCTCAAAAGCTCCTGCTGAGAAACCGTGCTATGGTATGGCCTTCGCCTGCCTGCCAGCTATCAGACTAAGCACATCCCGCACCAGCTGGGAAGGGAGCAATAAGACCTGTCTGCAGGTTTCCCAGTGATGCGCTTGTGAAATCACTCTCCGGTGGCAGGGGTATAAAACCCCTGTTTCTCATCCTCAGGTTGTTTCAGTGAAATTCCCCCCAGCCTCTGTCTGTTGATGGGAAACGGAACTGTGAACAGAGCAAGATAGGACAGAGAACCTTCCAGCACAGTCTACACTGCTTTCTCCTCTTAGTGATGAGGGGCAGGGGTGGAAAATCTACAATTATCCAGACAAGGGGATTATCTTCGCTCGGGAAATAAGGAGGACGGTAGGTTTTCTTACACTCCTTTTTCATTACCAAGTCCAAAGGATCCATGAGGCAAAACAACTTTTTGCTACATGTATTACCCTTTACTTTGTCCTGATAAATCCTATGGATTTAGTTCCCTTTAATTCCCTTCAAAGGCACAATACTTTTGATATCTTTAGACTAAAATTTCCCCTTTAATTTAACTTAAACTCCCTAGCTATACTAGCAGTATAGCCTTTTTGCCTGTTACTGGGTTCAGTGCATTTCCCACACGTGTTCGGACGTAGCACAATATGGTAAACACAACATTGGGTCACTCAGAGAATTGTATTACCTGCTTAGCAACCGCAAGAAAGTGTATTCAGAGTTCCAGGAAGAAAAAGAGAGAACATGTTTCTTAATATTCATGAGTATAAGTGTTCACCACAATTATGAACATGATATTATTAAAAATGCCCTTCCAAAAGAAGAAATACCATAAAAATAAGAAAATGAGATGTAAGGTCACTGTTAGGAGTGAGTTGGAGAGTTAGGGAATCAGGGCCAGGGACCCCAACAAGACAATATGGAGTCAGGATAAAGATAAAAGAGCACCGACGTCCTGATGTGCAGCTTCAACAGGATCACACAATGTGGTCACACAATGTGATCCCATTGAAGCTGCACATCAGGACGTCGGTGCCCTTTTATCAACGCAAAACATTCCGCTTTGCAGTCTTTGCAGAACTGACTTCTGCAAAACGTCCTAAAATAAGGCAATTAATGAAAAGGCACTTGTCAATATCACGGGCAAGGGCTAGTTAAGACATAAGCCCCCAGATGTCAGAAATAAATAAATAAGTAAAAAGACTATCAGCACGTTGACGTTAGCCTAATAGGTAGACAGATAGACAGATACTGTGACCAAAGGTCAGTTTGATATGAATCAGCACAACCTCATTGCTTAAGACACTGCTTTTATTTCAAGTCATACTCTCTGCTATGCCCTTGAGACTCCAGGTTCCCACTTTATTGTAGATTATAGATTATAGGCTTGTTGCTATGTAAAGAGAGTGTCTATATCATGTATAAGCATGAGAAATACTTGGAAATATAGAAGAATAGCACCCGATTTTCTTCTGAAATAAGCGCCTATCATTTCTTGTGCATGCATTTCTGAGAACAAGTCAATGCCAGGTCATGACACAATTCAGCTCTTTTACTTTTCATTTAAGACTAGGTGCTAGTGTGGCCAGAAAAGGTGATGTGCTCACAATTGTGAAAGATATTTGTGTCGTAAGAATATGGAAGCCGACTTCCAGAGTCAGAAAAATGGAGAACTGAACTGACCGTGAACTTTCAAAAGTTGTGCTTTTCAAATTTAAAAAGGTCTCCAGGAAGGAAATTTTGAAAATTTAGAAAAGCTCAAAGAAAATGAGAAGCAATCCTAAATCTCTCGCTTTAAGAACAGCCAACAGTTTAGTATATCTTCTTCTAGTATCTTCCTGTGCACACATATACCTTTTTAACATGGTTGGTTTCAAGCTACAGTACTATTTTATAATCTGTTTATTATAAAGGGTAGTACCGTGAATATAGCTAAAGTCTTTCCACATCCTCAGTTTCTTTCCTTGAATGTTAATTGATAAATCAAAAGAGACAGCCCACAGCTAAGGCTTCAGAGAACAAACTGTGACATTACCTTTACAATAAATGCACTATTTACTTTCCCTCCAGTAATGACTTTTGCCCCAACTCTAGCCAAAACTGGATAGCATTTTTCCTGCCTTAACATTTCCCAGTTAAGAAAACTGGTTCCCCCATGTTTGGTTTTAGATTTATGTGAATAAAAGAGTCATTTAATTGATCACCTCTGAATAAGGCTTATTAGATGTTTATTTTCTTCTGTGATTGTGCATTTTCTTTGCCCGCTTTTCACTCGGCTCTTAAGTATTCCCATCGATTTGCCACTTAAATCTGAAATATCAACTGCTTTTCTGCATCAAAGAACTAAAAAAGATTTGTCCAAATGTTGAGGAATTATTGAATTAAAAATATTACATTTCCATATAGTTAAGTTTATTGAGCTTTTTCTCTACAATTGTCATCTTTGATGTTTTGCTTAAGAAAGCCTTTCCTCGGCCTGTATACTCTCTTCCCCCTCTGCTCCCTTCCTCTTCCATCAGGATTCCTTCTTATATGTAACTATGCCGCCCACCTAGACATTTTCCTTTTGTTTTTTACACGTTTTGTGATGCAGACACTTACATTATTTTTCTTCCCCCAAAGCTCAGCTGTTGCCACAATGCTACTGAATTTTCGTGCCTCTCTCTGCGAGCTGAAATCCCACCTAATCACGTTGATAAGTTTGTGCATAACTAGGGTCTGCTTTTTGGCCTTGACTGCATTTTACGAAGCCACCTTCCTATTCTCGTGCTAATTTCACACTTTCGAATTATTAATCACAGCCTCGTGGCACACTTAACAGCCAGAGTGGGCGTGCCTTTCCGTTTCTGCTGTCGCCAGAAATATCTTCGTGTATTTCCTTCATTTATTCTTCCAGGTGAACTTTGGAATTACCTAGTGGATCCTAGCCTGACTTTTTTATTGGAAGGCCACCACATCTTTACCTTACGTTGGACAGCATTGCTATGGTCACAGCACTTGGTTCTCCCACTTAGCAGATTGCCACCATCGCCAGGGAGCATGGATTTTGGCACACGCACGCACATGTACACACATGTGCATATGCACACGCAAATACTTGTAAGTAAAAGAATACCATTCTCTCTTTTTTTTAAGATTTTATTTATTTATTTGACAGACAGAGATCACAAGTAGGCAGAGAGGCAGGCAGAGAGAGAGAGAGGAAAGCAGGCTCCCTGCTGAGCAGAGAGCCTGATGCGGGGCTCGATCCCAGGACCCTGAGATCATGACCTGAGCCGAAGGCAGAGGCTTAACCCACTGAGCCACCCAGGCGCCCCAAGAATAGCATTCTCAAACTGAAAACTATCTCAGTGACCTAGAGGAACCCACCCATAGCTGGGCAACAGTTTTTGCTCTGAAGTAGGCAGGAATAGAAGGGGCTAGAGAGAAGCGGGCTACGATGGAAGGCAGCGGGAGACTCCTCTCCCGCCCACACTGCGCAGCCCCATGTTTGCACAGCAGCAGCCTGAGGCTAAGGCAAGAAGGGTTTAAGATTTTATTTATTTGAGAGAGAGAGAGAGAGAGCACGCGGGAGCCAGGGGGAGGGGCAGAAGCCGACTTCTCATTGAGCCTGATGTGAGACTCCATCTCAGGCCCCTGGGATCATGACCTGAACTGAAGGCAAACGCTTAACCCCCTGAGCCACCTAGGCGCCCCTGTTTTTGTTTGTTTGTTTGTTTACTGTTGTTGTTTTTTTTAAGATACATGGTGTGGGGTGCCTGGGTGGCTCAGTCAGTTAAGCGCCTCCACTTGATTTCGGCTCAGATTATGATCCCTGGGTGGTGGGATCGAGCCCCACATCGGGCTCTATGCTCTGTGAGGAGTTTCTCTGTCCCTCTGTCCCTCTCCACCTCTAAAATAAATAAATGAATCTTTTCTTTTAAAGATTTTATATATCTATTTGAGAGTGAGAGAGTAAGCACATACAGGGAGGAGAGGGAGAAGCAGGCTTCCCACTGAGGAGGGAGCCTGATGTGGGACTTGATCCCAGGACCCCAGGATCATGACCCGAGCTGAAGGCAGACACTTAACTGACTGAGTCACCCAGATGCCCCATAAATGAATCTTTTAAAAAATAAACTGATATATGCTGTAACTTCATCATGTGTTATTGTGTGGAAATTTTACAAAACTTCTTTAATCAATTTAGTACATATTTATGTACTACAACAATTGAGTATCTACTATGAGCCAGGAATATTCTAGGTGCCAAAATACAGCCACAAACAAGACCAGCAAGTTCCCTAGTGTTTGGAACTTAACAATGCAGTGGGAGAAATGAACTATAAATAGGTCAATACATAATTAATAAAAAATAATTTTTGGTAGCGATAAGTTCCATAAAGGAAATAAGTTAGGGTGATGTGATACTAAGCTGAGTGCTCCTTTAAATTAGATATCAAGTTATTTTTTTACAATAATAAAAAAGGTTATTTTTTAAAATAATATAATACAAAGGCTAGCAAAAGAGCTGTCAGACTATTTGTCAATGAGGAAAGCTAATGCTATATTGAAGGGTCTTAGTTCTTGCTGTTTTAAAATAGAGAAGGAGGGGTGCCTGGGTGGCTCAGTGGGTTAAAGCCTCTGCCTTCGGCTTGGGTCATGATCTCAGGGTCCTGGGATCAAGCCCCGCATCGGGCTCTCTGCTCGGCAGGAACCCTGCTTCTCTCTCTGCCTGCCTCTCTGCCTACTTGTGATCTCTGTCAAATAAATAAATAAAATCTTTAAAAAAAAACAGAGAAGGAAACAAAGAATGATCATAGTTTAATTTTTTATAATTTATTATTTATTCTATAACCTACTGAATTTGCCATGGAAAGCCTAGCAACAGTGTTTAGGGTCTCCTCTGTGGGGAGTAAAATGTAAGGAGCTTGTGGAACAATGCTGAGGACCCCTCACAAGAGTGCACTGATGGGGCGGGGCCCTCGGGGCCTCCGGAAGTTTGTCATATGACTTCCAGGGTGACGTCACTGCAGAAGATTGGAACTATGTGCTCAGTGTTATCTGTGACCAGCCTGTGAGGGCTAACAGGGGATCGAGATTTCGTCCCTTTGGAATTAGTGGCTGGGAGCTCACTATTCATCTGGAACCCCAGGGCACTGTGAATAGATTCTTGTCTTACCATAGGACCTGTCTTCAGAAAAGAAAGCTAGTCTAGGGCCCTGGGATCAGCTTTCACCGACAGGTACTAATCTCAGCGATAATTCCTTCCTTGCCACACTATGACTTGTGCTGTTTCTCACTGAGCCTTACAATGAACTTGGAAGTCCGTGGAACAGGGACAGGGTGATGCAGGTCTGCAGTCAGACACTACAGAGTGCAACCTTCTCCTTCTCTTCCTGCCGTAGAAAGCGACCCTCCCAGGGCTACCCTGCTCTGTCAGGAATACCCGGAGCTGGCCCTATATTTCACTGGTTTCCATGCTGAGGAAATAAGCGCTCATGCAACAAACAAACCCGCTCGCGGGGATGTGGTAACAACCTGGTTTGGCCAGGCGGTCGTCTGCGGGACAAGCCTGTGGGTACCGTGTGGAAGAATGCGGGGCAGAAGGAGCCGGTCGGGTTGCTGAAAGGCTACTGTGGTCAGGCCCCAGGATGGACTTCGGGCCAGAGCAGCACAAGACAGACATTACCCCTGCCCTCGAAGACTTCACAGCCTCGCTGACAGCCAGGTGGCTCGGGTAATGAGGAACTGCGTCCGGTGCTCTAGTGGAAGAGAGTGTGCGCAGGACCCAGGGGGAAACGTGAGCTCAGTCCAGGAGACCCAGAAGCCTCCCAGAGGAAAGAGTATTTAAAGCCAAGATCTGAAGGGTGCCTTGGGGTCTGGAAAAGGAAGGCAGGATTCCGGAAAAAGAAACAGCATATCAAAGATCTAGGGATGAAAGGCAGCGCAACACTTTGGGGGAAAAAAAAATGAGGAAAAAAATCCAGGTTTGGGGGGTAATGGTGTGAAAAAGAGGTGGGGGAGGGGAGGTGGGCAGGAGTGGGTACCTGGGGCTGGGCTATAGATGGCCTGGAAAGGGATTAATAATGTAAGAGTGCCTGGGTTAAGCATCTGACTCTTGATTTCAGCTCAGGTCATGATCTCAGGGTCTTGAGATCGAGTCCCAAGTCAGGATACACACTGGGTGTGGAGCCTGCTTCATATTCTCTCTCCCTCTTTCTCTCTCTCTCTCTCTCTGCCCTGCCCCCCGTACATGCTCTCTTTCTAAAAAAAATTTTTTTTTTTTTTTTAAGGCAGAGGTTAATGTAAGCACAAGATTCAGTTTCAGTTTTACAATGTCAGTTCTGAGGGCCTGGGTGGCTAAGAGAAAAGGACAGAGAAAGTGTGGGTGTAGGAAACCAGTTAGAAACCAGTCTAGGGGGAAGATGATAGACTGTCCTGGGTTGAGGGAGAGGCAAAAGGGAAGAAGGAGACAGTGCAAGGGCAGGAGACAGATTTAGGAGACAGAACAGAGAGGATTCCCGTCCTCCTCCTCCCAGGTCACAGGGCCTGGACTTCCTTCATTCCACACAGGAATCCACGAGGGAAGAGGACTCAGATCCTGTAAAGTCTTCACCAAGTCTCTCTGGGTTCTAAACAACAATAAATTAGAGATAATCTGTGAAACTCGTTCAAAAGCAAAAATGTCCTCTTAGAACTGAGGGGGGTTGGGGGTTTCAATTGTTTTTGGCTACACTGGCTTTGTGTTCCAGACTTCCCTAAACCTCAGAATCCCCCGAGGGCTTGCAAACCCACAGATTCCTTCTCACTACCCTGGGGAATCCCATTCAGTGGGAATCTGTGTTTTCTCTAAGTGATGGCCCCAGGTGATCTTGAGTTCAGACAAATGAGGGGGCTGCTGGCCCCAGGGAGGCATGCTGATAGTCTCTTGTAGGTGATCCATATTGTGTGATTGCACTCCTACAAAATTCTAGAAAATGCAACCCAATCTATACTGACAGAAAGCAGATCAGTGGTTGCCTGGGGATGTGTGGGGTGGGGGGGGGGAGGGGGGAGAAGAGAGGGAGGATTGCCAAGGGTAGAAGGAAACTTCTGTCGGTGGTGGGTGTGTTTACCATCCTGACTGCGGTGATCACTTCGCAGGTGTTATGTATATATCATAACTTAGAATATGTAATGTGCGCACTGCATTGTATGTCATTTATACCTCATTGAAAATATAAAGGTTAGTTACTTCCAGTATGCAGTCTCAGAGTGTCTTCGATCAAATTTCAGAACACATTCAGCAACAACATATTAGCAAGCAGGGGCAAAAACAGTCTTTCGATCAGTTTCGTAAGTTTGATGAAGTCTCAGTTCTCTCCGTCCATTGAGGTGCTCCAAGAGCATCTGTCAGGAAAGTTCACTGGAGGCAATATTCTAGAGCAGGATTAGCTAACCCTCTGGCTGGGGTCAAGAGAGGTGGGCTTCTCCGAGGGAGCTGCTACACACAGGGTAATTTATAAATCACGGCTGGGGCAGCATTCTTTTTTTTTTTTTTTTAAGATTTTATTTATTTATTTGACAGGGACAGAGATCACAAGTAGGCAGAGAGGCAGGCAGAGAGAGAGGAGGAAGCAGGCTTCCCACTGAGCAGAGAGCCCGACGTGGGGCTCATTCCCAAGACCCGAGACCATGACCTGAGCCGCAGGCAGAGGCTTAACCCACTGAGCACCCAGGTGCCCAAGGAGCATGACTTTTTAACTCAAGGCTCTGACATGTCATCATGTCATGATGACCCATCATGCACCCATACAGCAACTCAAAAGGGGGGAGCAATCAAAGCGTGCATCAAAGGGTGAATGGATAAACAAAGGAGGGACATTCTGATACATAAGTAGAACACAGAGGAAACTTAGGACTATTATCTAAGTGAAATAAGCCTCATAAATACTATATGATTTCACCTAGATGAAGTATCTCGAGGACCCAAGTTCACAGAGACAGAAAGGGGGATGGTGGTCGCCAGGGGCTGGAAGCATGAGGAGTGGTGGCAGCTTGGGAGTTATTGGTCAATGGGTTGAGTTTCAGTTTACGAAGATATAAAACTTTGAGAGATGGACATTGGTGATGGTAGCACAACAACATGAATGTGCTTAATGCCAACGGGCTGTATACTTAAAAATGGCTGAGTCAGTAAATTCCATGCCATGTGTATTTTACTATAATTTTTAAAAAAAGCTTTTAATGACAAAGGTATTCTTTTGATTCCCATACCTGGTTATTATTCACTCTAGAATGTTTAAAATTCTTTCAGATCAACACTTAACTTTGATTTTTAGAAATAGTTTTCATCTTAACCAATTAGAAAGGTAATACACTTCCACTGTAAGAAGTATGGAAAATGAGAAAAATATCGTTAAGAATAATTTTTAGTGGGGCACCTGGGTGGCTCAGTGGGTTAAAGCCTCTGCCTTCGGCTCAGGTCATGATCCCAGGGTCCTGGGATCGAGTCCAGCATCAGGCTCTCTGCTCAGCAGGGAGCCTGCTTTCCTCTCTCTCTCTGCCTGCCTCTCTGCCTACTTGTGATCTCTGTTTGTCAAATAAATAAATAAACTCTAAAAAAAAAGAATAATTTTTAGGGATGCCTGGGTGGCTCAGTTGGTTAAGCAGCTGCCTTCACTCAGGTCATGATCCCAGCGTGGTGGGATCGAGTCCCACATCGGGCTCCCTTGCTTCTCCCTCTGCCTCTGCCTGCCACTCTGTCTGCCTGTGCTCTCTCTGACAAATAAATAAAATCTTTTTAAAAAATGAATAATTTTTAGAAAAATGTAAAATCATGACTCTCGCACAAGTATAAAATGTACACATGCCAAAGATTTTATTTAATTCATTATTAATAAGGGGAGGACTATGATGTTAGGACCAGTTCAAAGAAGAATGCACATTTCCAGGTATACAGCTGAGAAATTTACAAATCAATGTCGAATTGGTCAGTATCCACTGGGCAAGGGCAGAGGGGGAGAGAGAGAGAGTGAGTCGGTCCCAAGCAGACACCCCGCTGAGCACAGAGCCCCAGGCTGGGCTTGATCCCGCCAAAGGACATCAGCACCCCAGCGGGAAGGACATCAGCACCCCAGTGGGAATCGTGAGTCAGAGGCCCAACCCACTGAGCCACCCGGCGCCCCCCATCTGTATCTTTATGAACAAAAGTCACCGACAGTACTGTAGGCTTTCTACAATTGACAGAGGAATAAAGCAGCTCAAGGACGAGAAACGGACACAGGACTCTATATGGTTAGACACAACTGAAAAGTGTGCCGCACAGGACACCCAGTAACACTCCTCCTTTTTTTTGGCCTCTTCAAACTTTCCCACGGGAATAATAATAATAATAATAATTAGAATCCTCCGAAACCCTTCATCCCAGAAAAACACTCCCTTTGATTCTTTTGAGTCGAACTGAAACTGCAGTGAGGGGCTTTTACTCAGCACGCTGAACACGGTTTCTTGGGCCACCGAAGCGAAGCGCCGCATCCCGGGACGCGCCGCCGGACGGGGACCCTCTGCGCACACCTGCCCGGCGCATCCCCGGCGGCCCACGGAGGAGCGCTGGCGCCGCCCGCTCGGCCGCGGGGGCCGAAAGTCCACAGCCCAGAACTGCGAGCGGACGTCGGACCCGCGAGGAGTGGAGCGGGGAGAGGCTGGCCCCGCCGGGCGGACGGGAGGGGACCGCGGGGACCGCGGCGAACCCGGGTCGGCCGCGCGGGAGGGCGGTGGCGCGGCCCCCGAGCCAGGTGCGGCCGTCGGGGCGGCGCCGTCCCCGCCCTCCTCCCCCCGCCCAGGGCCGGCAGGGCCGCGGGGCCGCGCGGCGAGCAGGGGCGGGGCGACCTTCGCTCGGTCCCGGAGAGCCCGGCGGCGCGGCGGGGGTGGACGCGGCCCGGAGCCCGCCGCGCGCGAGCTGCCCCTCCGCCTTCGGCTCGCACCCCCCGCCCCTCCCACCCGGGCGGGCTGGGCCCCGCCGGCCGCCCCCGGGCGCCCGCACCTCGGGCCGCAGTCTCGGCCAGACCCGCCAGCGAGCCGGTTTCGATTGGGGCCGGCGGCCGGGCGGAAGGCCGGAGCGGCGGGGGCGCGCGGAGGGCCCGGGGAGGCGAGCGGCCGAGAGGGGCCGGTCCGGCGCCGACTCGGGCGCGGGCGGCAGGTGCGCGGCCCCCGGGATGCGGACGCCGGCGGTGATGACGCTGGGCATGGTGCTCGCGCCCTGCGGGCTGCTGCTCAACCTGACGGCCACGCTGGCGCCCGGCTGGCGGCTGGTGAAGGGCTTCCTCAACCAGCCGGTGGACGTGGAGCTGTACCAGGGCCTGTGGGACATGTGCCGCGAGCAGAGCAGCCGCGAGCGCCAGTGCAGCCAGCCGGACCTGTGGGGCTACTTCGAGGCCGAGCCGGTGCGCGTGGCGCGGGCCCTCATGGTCACGTCGCTGGCCACCACGGCCCTGGGGCTGCTGCTGGCGTCGCTGGGCGTGCGCTGCTGGCAGGAGGAGCCGCGCTTCGCGCTGGCCGGCCTCTCGGGCGCCGTGCTCTTCGCCGCGGGCCTGCTCGGCCTCATCCCGGTCTCCTGGTACAACCACTTCTTGGCGGACCGCAGCGTCCTGCCCGCCGACGCCAGCCCGGTCACGCTGCACGTCAGCTACAGCCTGGTGCTGGGCTACCTGGGCAGCTGCCTGCTGCTGCTGGGCGGCTTCTCGCTGGCGCTCAGCTTCGCGCCCTGGTGCGAGGAGCGCTGCCGCCGCCGCCGCAAGGAGCCCGCGGGCGGCCCGCGCCGGCCCAGCATCAGCACCGTGCACGTCGACTGGCCCGAGCCCGCGCTGCCGCCCGCCATCAAGTACTACAGCGACGGCCAGCACCGGCCGCGGCCCGCCAACCTCGGCGCCGCCCGCCAGCCCAAGGCCGGCTTCCCCATGCCGCGGCCGCAGCCCGGCGCCTACAGCAACCAGATAGACGTGCTCCGTGGGGAGGACGCCCACTCCCCCCGCGACTCCTTGGGCAGCACCCGGTCCTGCCACGCCTCGCTGCCCTGCGACTCCGACCTGTAGACGGCGCCCCCCTCCTCTCCCAGGCCTGCTCGGGGCCGGTGCTGCGGGGACGAAGGACTCGCCCCCACCACGTCCAGCCTTGAACTTGCTCGGTACCTTGCGGCTGGAAACACCTGGCTCGGCGTCTGAAACCCCGGACAGGTTCCTGTAACTGGTTTGGAGGGTGGTCTTCCTTTCTTGTGACTTAACCAGACTCTTTGGGCGATTAGGTCAGCTTGGGTTTGCTTTTCTTTCTGTAAAATTTAGTTTTCCTCCCCAGAGGGATGAGGATCTTCTTAGGGAGTGATGGGATTTTCATACTTGAAGCTGAAGGAGATCTAGAAAGGGCGCCTTTGCATCTTGTTGACACAGGACGGTGACAAAAAGCCAAAATCAGTAAAGAGAGGCTCAAAAACCATGTTAACACCTTGAAACAGTATCTGGAAATGCCAGTGAACCTTACATCAATATAATGTGGTGTTTTGTTTTGTTTTGTTTCTTCCCGTTGTATAACTTATTCTCCTGCAGACTCTCAAGAGACCAATATACTGGCTATGTGTGATTGAAGCTCTTAAAATAAACTTAGAGCCATGCAAACGCCAGCGGCTCTTGTGGCTTTTACGGAATAATTTGATTAACTCCTATTTACATTTCTTCAGGTGTACGTAGGATTTGTCTTTATTACTTATTTTTGGTGTGAAAGTTGAGGTCACTGCAGTTTCTCTCTTAGAAGCCAGGTGGGATTGAACAGACTTTACTGCTCCATTCCTGGGCTACCTCACACTGGACATAGGGGACCATAAATTACATATTTGGTACAGAATGGAACCTGTTAATCACATTAGGTAAAGAACAGGGGCATATATCTCTTATTTATAAATAAAAGCTGAACACAAGTGTTTCAGTATACACACAAAAGCTTTTTTGTCTCCAATGCAAACTTGGGGAGTTTCCTCATCATTACTAATGATTTCCTGGCTGCTTGGGCACTGTTTCTGAAATCTAGCACTCAGATCTTTGCCCCTCTTGGCATAAGATTACTAAAAGGAGCCAACGGGCCCCACTTAAATCCCTGATCGCTTTATTTTCAAGTTCTTGCTGTTTTCTGAGCAAAGACACTTCTATTGTTTGAAAAAACTAGAAGCACCAGTTTCCAACATGAAGTGAGACTAGAAATCCTTTCCTCTTGTAAACAGTGGTGCCTAAAATCACAGGTAGGCAGCTCTGCGTTCCACGAAAGGGACTAAATCTCAGGCAGGGCCCACTCTAATTTCAAGCAGTTGATTTAAGGGCGCCTTTCAGTGGGTTGAATTTCATCTTTGAAACCGGCCAGTGGCAGCCCATTCAGAGGCAGGAACGTTCAGTTCAGTAGGCACGGATAACAGCGAGCTACAGCAGAACTAGCTAAACAGCACACTCTACTCACTATCACTGTAAGGGATAGTACAGATGCACTTATATTTTACATCTTTTGGGGACCAACCCTTAAAGTGCAGGCCTGTCACCTAGCTATCTCTTTCAAATGCAAATTCTCATTGAGTAGGTTCTGGAGCAGAGGTCGGAAACTGATTTCCTGATCAGCTCCCAGGAGGGAGCCACGGCCTTGATGCTTGTGGTCCCCCCACTTGGGGCTGCGAGGCTTTCCTGGGAGGGTGCCTCACCGAAATTGCAACCCCAACTGGCGGCAGAGAATCAGACCTTTGAGAGCTTGCCACTCCAGGGAACAGAGCCGGAGGGAGAAGAGGCAAGCTGCTTTCTCGGGGAACACCTCCAAAGGCAGGCATGAGGGCTCTGGGAAGTCAGGACCTAGCCGATTACAAACAAAGATACCGAGTTCCTAGCAAGTGCTCAATCTACTCATCTTGCCTGCATAATAATTCCAGATATTTCTCAGGGAGGCCTGGATAAAAACAAAACCAGTGCTTTGTATGTTTTCACTTTTCCTCCCCGACCAGCTATTCTCCCGCGGCTTATATTCAGAACACACCCCCTCTGCTGATTAAGGATTTGTTGTCAGGAATGAGAGCTCTGTTTTGGCCCTAGCAACAGAAATGAAACCGAAACTCCCTTAAAAAAATGCAAACTGCTTTTTGCTGTGAAAATAGTCAAGACAGCATGGAAGGGCACTCCTGAGTCAGGCTGGGATCTGTTGTGGGCTCACAGGTCATGCTGTGCCACAGCAGCACGCAAAGACAATGGCTCCTGCTCCTGGGCCAGGCAGGAGCCTCCAGAGCTGCTGCTGTGGGCGTGAACTTGGCCTAAACTGAAAACCCACGAGCCAGGCAACCTCCCCACAGGGAAGACACTGCTGGGGAACAGGATTGCCCCCTTGCCTCATACCCACCTCCGCCCCCCCTTGCGCCATCACGACCTGTTCTTAATGATCCTGATCACATAGGAAGTATGTGTCCCCGATTAATGGGCGAAGTCTTCTCAAGATTACTCAGCTTGTGCCTGCCTGCAGGGACCGAGGAATGTGCGAACGTAGGGCAGACACTGTTCACAGGGCTCCTGCTCTGCCTGTTGGCCAGGCTGGCTCTGACCTAGCAGCATGCCTTCAATGAGGAGGGGTGAAGATCGTAGCACAGAAGCTGTTGAACATTTGCAGATGCTGTAGGAGATGCTGTCAAGATGCTTCTCGGCCACGCTCTTCTTCATTGCATAGGGCATCCAACCAGTATTGCGGGGCCACCTGTGGTGTTGTCGGCACACCTGTGGGCACCTTGGAAGACCACTCCAGGCTCTGCCTTTGGGGAACTTACACAATCTAGCATAGCCTGAGAGACACGTACTAGGAAAATGAGAAACAGACCAGCGACAAGGGCTCGAGGAGTAGAGGGTGATATTTTAGGAAAGGTGGTCAGGAAGGAGGTGATGCTTGAGCAGAGAATGGAAAGAAGGGAGAAGGGCACATTCCAGGCCCAGAGAACAGTGATGGTGCAGCAGGCGTGGCACCAGTGTGTTTTGCTTCTACTTGGCTCTAGAGCTGGCTGCTAAGGACAGGAAGAAGCTGGGGGTGTCTTTGAGTGAGGCTGGGAAAATCTTGCCCTCTGCCCTTTGCGAGGCTAAGAGCGTGAGGAGGGAATACAGTCTGGTCTGGCACAAACTCAGTCAATCATGTCTTTAAAAGCCCTGGGATCTTCCTTAGGTGTTAGCCTCTCTCAGCTTAAACTCCATTCATGGCTTGGCCAAGACCTATGTTATCACCATCCCCCCATACACCCTAAATGGCTCCTTTCCCCCATCAGCTTCGAGGGGTCCTGTTGGAACTTACCACTCACATGTTCAAGTGTGTCATTTTCTTGATGTACTTTCCTGTTCTACCTCTAAATTGAAAGTAAGGGTATGATGGTTTCTATGTATATTTGTAGTCCCAGAACGGGTATTAACACTTGTTTGGGAACCGTTAGAAATTTAACAAGTTACCTCTAAAATCTGTTTCTGTACCCTAATTGCCTCTTTGCCTTATACACAACTGGTCTTGTACAGTGCATCATTTGTGACCAGAGGCCACAGGCCCACAGGGTGTGGAGGAGCACAGACGCTGGCGGGGAGCGGGTCACAGGACCAACTTTGTGAACTGGGTTACGATCAGCTTGCGAGGACCAGGCCAACACAACCGGTGCCGCCTCTGGTCCCAACATGTCATGGATGAGATTTTCTCCATGTGAGGGGAACAAAATAAGGGACAACATCACGACTTAAAATACAAACTTGTGTGAGGGGCCAGGGAGGGGAAAAAAACACAAGCTTGTATGCAATTCTCATCCAATCTTCCCAATGACCTCCGCGTACATTCCTCTCTTTCCTCGCTGCACGCGGTTCAATGACCCCCTCCAGCAAATCTCCATTACAGAGGACTGGACGCTGGAAAACAAGGACCTTTGTCTGAATCAAGGAAAACACAGACAAGGCTTTTGGGGTGGAGGGCATGGGGGAGACAATGCTGACGAGGGGGCTTGCTTCTCCAGGGTTGGCACGTGGAGAAGACGGCTTGAGACTGTCTGTCTCAACTGTGCCACCGTCCCTCAGGTCCTGCTGGGCTGTCCAGCACCTCCTCCCTCTGACAGGCAGGTGGGCGGAGCCGTGCTCATAAACCAGCCTGAGGTCCACAGAGCCTTTCCAATGTACTGTCTTGAGAGTGAAGGTTAAGAATTAGATGAGGCTGAGAGGAGAGAAGTAAATGTGAACAGTGAAGGCTGAGGAAGCAGACTGATCTGTAAATCTGGTAAATGATGGCAACAAACTCCATGTTCTAGTTCCTGGTTTCTCTGGATTTCAAAAGCCTTCCAGCAGTTAAAATAGTAGGAACCTGGTGCATCCCTCCCAACATCAATGATCTCTCCACCACTGGTTTCCTAAAACGAGTAAGTATCAAGAGTTTAGCTGAATTGCTAGCTGGAGACCTAAAAGGTCAAGTTTTACACAGGGCTCTCTGAACCTAAAGCATGAAACTATGAGCTTGTCTAATGCTCCTTGTCCTTCCCCAGAAGGAAACCCAAACCCACCACCAGGTTACAGGTGTTGAGTTTCTTTTCTTTTTTTTTTTTTGTAAGACTTTATTTATTTATTTGTTATAGAGAGAGAGAGAGCGCGAGTACAGGCAGACAGAGTGGTAGGCAGAGGCAGAGGGAGAAGCAGGCTCCCTGTTGAGCAAGGAGCCCGATGTGGGACTCGATCCCAGGACGCTGGGATCATGACCTGAGCTGAAGGCAGCTGCTTAACCCACTGAGCCACCCAGGCGTCCCTGCAGGTGTTGAGTTTCTATAAGGAAATTCAAATTTGGGGGCGCCTGGATGGCTCAGTGGGTTAAGCCTCTGCCTTCAGCTCAGATCATGATCTCAGGGTCCTGGGATCGAGCCCCGCATCAGGCTCTCTCAGCGGGGAGCCTGTTTCCCTCTCTCTCTCTCTCTGCCTGCTTCTCTGCCTACTTGTGATCTCTGTCTGTCAAATAAATGAAGTCTTAAAAAAAAAAAAGGAAAAGAAATTCAAATTTTACATCTGCTATGGAGTTTACTACTTCATCTATTGCAGTGGAGAGAAATTAAGAAATTTAACATCTAATACTGAGATCATCACAAAAGAAGGTTCTTACAGTTAACATGCCTTTGCTCCAAAGAGCTAAGTTTAGGTAACTGACATATGAGAGCCAGTTTTGGGGATAGCCGTGGTTAGGGATTGTTAATCTTATGAATGGGTACTTAACATTTATACTTAAGTCTGTCAGTGAAAAGGAGTTCAGAGGTGTCTTGTAAATTCTGGAATCGGGCATGCATAACGATGCATTAAACTGCATTCAAGTGGGATAATACTTAGGCACATATTCATAGGAGACCAAAGACAGGAGAAGACATAACTAAGCCCGGGCAGGAGGTAGAGGGAAGGAGTACGTACGTGACACACAGATTGGTCGGCTGTCAGCCACCCTTTCACCCGGAAAAGGAAATGGTGGAGCGTCTGGGGGTCTAACCAGGAGGCGGAGCTTGTGGAGTGGAAGGCGGGGCTTGTTGGGTAGAAGGCGGGGCTTATGGTGTAGAAGGCGTGGCTTGCGGGGTAGAAGGCGGGGCTGGTGGTACCACACTAGCGCACAGCCTGTGGAAATCCAAGGTAAACCGAGCTGGCCAGAACGCTAGTCTTGGAAGTCTGCTGGAGGCTTAGGGTCTGAAGGAGGTGAGGGCGACAGCTAAAGTGTGTCCAGACTAAGTGATAATGCCGCTGCACGTCATTCATGCATGTTTTCCAGCCAGACTCTCGTTCGTGTCTTTCTTACTCACTTTTCCACAGATGGAGGCAGAGCCTTGCCAAGGGCCAACTTGGCAGGGAGATGGCTCTTGGGAGTGGGGGCAAGAGAAACCGAAGAGTGACTCTGTGGCGGCGCGGGGTCTCGGGCGCTTCGGTGCGGAAGTGATTTCTCTCAGATACAGCTAAACAACCCAGGAAACTGAATGCTGCTGCAGGTGTCTCCCAGCGTCGGCAAGGGTGGAACCCCCAGCATTTGTTTTTCCTGTCAAGTTGATCTGTACTGGGGAATTTTTATACTTGACTGCAAAGCACAGTCAATTTTATGTTCCGTACCCACAGCAATAAGCTTAGGACTGTTCTTTACGCCTTGTAGCCTACACAAACGCATGCTGCGAGCAACTATGAATAGCCTAGACAAACAGCCATGCAAGGAAAGACTTCCAAGGCAAGTCATGACTATCATTTGGACTTAGGTTCTCAGCCTCTGGTACTATGCACTAAGCAGTGCACAGGTATTTTTATATCTTCATGTGATGATTCATTGGCTGATGTAGGTTCTCTTAACCCCCTTGTTATCATTGGGGAAACAGTTTCACGATTAAGTGATCAGCCCAAGGTTGCTACTGAATTTTAGACAACACTCCCGTTATCCGTCTCCCATCACAGATCCAGTGCCCTTGATTCCTTACATAAGAGTGTAAAGGAAGATACCATCTGGAGGGCCAAAGGGAGTCTGGGATCTAAGTAGCATCTATGAATTTGCCCAGCAGGCTCGAGCTCATTAAGATGAGCCCCAGTCCATACCTGTAACACTATGTTGAGGCCCCCAGTGTCCACCTACTTTACTTTAAGCCTTAGACAAATCACTGTCTGAGTTTCTACATCAGTAAAGTAAATCCACCTGCACAGTTGATCCTGGGGCAGACAGGGGTTGGGACACCCACCCACTGCGGTAGAAGATTTTCTACCACACACGCCTTGACTCCCCTAAAACTTAACAGCCTGCTGGTGACCAGAAGCCTTACCCATAACAGTCGATTAACACATATTTTGTATGTTATATGTATTATATGCTGTATTCTGACAGTAAAGCTAGAGAAAAGAAAATATTACTAAGAAAATCATGAGAAAATGTATTCGCAGTATTGTATGTACCGATGGAAACCACCTACACATAAGTGGGCCCGTGCAGTTCAAACCTGTGTTGTTCAAGGGTCCACTGTACTTAGTTTTAGAATCAAATGAGAGCTTTAAAAAACACTTTCTATAAATTTTCAACAAAAGCGAGTACTAACTTCGTAGTAAAACACCTGAGAGGGAGAATGGTAAAGAACTAATACTTGAACACTTGCTACACTGCAGACACTTGACCTTTACCTGAGAGGTAAAGATTTCAGAGAGATCATTCCCTTCTGTAAGATGACGAAGCCAGTTCAGAGCAATTAAGTACCCGGCAAAGTTAGTGACAGGACCAAGATTCAAACCCAGAACCTCTGACCAGCACTGGGCCAGTTCCGCTGGGGTCAGACAGTCTCCGAAGATGAGCCCTCACCTAAATCCCATGGAGCTTGTGCAGAAATCCAACCCTGCCTGTGACTATGCAGTCCTCCAAACTCCCCCAACGAAACCAATCCCTCCAATTTAAAAAGCAGTTATGGTAATAAGTTACCGTTTTCGCACAAAGTTACAGTGCCTTACTTACAGACGTTAAAACAGTACATAGTGCAGTGTCTAAACAATTTCTACTGAGATGTTTCAGCTCCTTTTTCAGCAGGTTAGTCACTCTGTAAAGTTAACAGTTCCTGTAGGAAAAGAGACCTGAAGTTAGAGAGTACACACTATGATAGTTTTTTGTTTTGTTTTTAAAGATTTTATTTTTAAGTAGTCCCTATACCCAACTTGGGGCTCAAACTCACAAACTCTAGATCAAGAGTTCCATGCGCCACTGACTGAGCCAGCTAGGCGACCCTTAATATATATACACATATATATTTTTTAAAATTTTTATTTATTGATTTTTTTTTCTTTAAAGTAAGCTCTATGCCCAATGTGGGCCTTGAACTTATGACTCTGAGATCAGGAGTCACATGCTCTTCTGACTGATGTAGGCACCCATGAATACATACTACGTTAAAACAAAGCAAAACACAGAGGTGGTTGAGTGACTGAGAGGCTAGGAGAGATCGCGGAGGGACATAATTTTAGGGGTAACTCCAACTATCCCTAATAACACCCCACCCCACCCCACCATAGGATTGAGCCCCTTATGGAAATTCACCAAAAGCCGAATTGATTACTATTTCATGCACATTTCACTTTGGTTTGAACTAGAGATTGAAGAGAGTCTACAGATAAGTTGCTGAACACTCTGATACACATAATAGCATCATTCACAAATCACGAAAAGCTCTGTAAGTTAACACTCCTACTTTCACCCAGCTCGGATTTTTCAGAAGGGGCATTCTTTAGCTGTATCTCACAATCTGTTCTCCTCAAAGACACTTCCCAGGCATACCTGTTCATCATAGGCTTCGTTGACAAAAGTCTCACTGTTCATTAGATTCTCCTCTTCTTGGCCATTTTCTTTACGGCGGGTCGAATTTCTTGATGCTGCTGCACTATTTCTAAGAATCAAAAAAACAGAGTCAAAGAGTTGTTCCTTGAGGTTGAAGCTGGGATGGGTCAATGGTTGGAAAGGGCCAACTCATCCCCTATCAAAGGTTATTGTTATGGGTACTGTGTTCTGTTTTGTCTTTTGAATCAATCAAATGACCCAGGATGGGTGATACTTGAGTCAATTATGATTTGTTAATAGGCATTCACTTAACTTCCAAAAGAATACAGCTTCTCAATTGGGGGACTCTACGAATTGGGGTCAAGCAGAACAGAATCCAAGGGCAAGTTAGTGGCTAGTGGATATTGGAGGCAGGTGAGCTAAGAAAGCAGATTAATGTGGTAGAAAGACCTTCGGTGACCATTAAAACCCCACGGGTAGCATTTCAGTCAGTCTTAACATTAGTAATCTGTTAACCAGGGTTCCCTTGGGCAAAGATACACCATTTCTCTCTCCTGGCCTTTTCTTCAGTTTGTGAGTGCTGGACAGAGATGTAACTTTCCAAACTTCCTTACCTCTGTATTTCTTGATATATAGGCTGCTTAACGTCCCTTCCCAGTATTTAAGTGGACCCTAACCAGCACATGTGACCTAATCAGTGTCTTCAGTCCGTGATATTTGTTATAGCAGCCCCGGCAAACTAACCCATCCCTGCCTTTTTTCTCCAGTCATGGGCATGAACTTGGCCTCGGCCTCGTTGGCAAAGAACCTCATCACTTCGTCCCTGAGATTGCGCCTCTGCGGCTGAGGCAGATTCTACCTGCACGAACACCTCCTACCCCTTACAATATCATTTGCCTCGGGTCCCAAAGAGTTGACCTCTGTTGTCTCTCCAGGCCATCTAACAAGTGAGGGCTGCCTCATCCCCAAGGCCCTTCCTCAGAAGACAAGTTCTTAGGGTAAGAGCCATACCTCTGACCCCACGAATCCTATAAGCCTTCTTTGGAATCAACTCTCCCATGAGGACATTTGAGAGCTGCTCACCTTTTTAATTTGTGTTCTCTTCTGAAACAGACAAATGCTCCCAGAGCGACTAGCACGACTGCTAAGACGATGGTTAAGCTGAGGGCAATGTAGCCAGGGGCAGGTCCACGCGCTGGCTCTTCACAGAACTCTCCGCCATATTCCATCGGACAGCGGCACTTTCTCAGCTCGCCTACCTTTGTACAGATTCCCCTCCCACTACAGAAATCTGTGCTACAGGGCAGATGTTTTGCTCTCTGTAAGTCCTTGGGCTGGACAAGTTCGCCTTCTTCCTTGATTTCTGAGTTCTTGCTTTCTCTAGCAGAAACTGGAGGGATTAGTGTTTTTCTTACAGGATAATTCATCCCTTCTGGACCCGGATATCTAGCCTTGGTGGACTTGGGAGCTTGGAAAGGTAGGGAAGCTTCTGGATTCAACCTTTTTCCAGCCTCTGCATTTTTAGATCTTGGTTTTGAATGGGTTTTATCTGGATACGTACCTACAAAAACAGGTGTGAGTGTGAGTATATACACATATTTGTCAGAAAGGATTTCAGAAGAACAAGAATTCTAGAAGACTTAACCAGCTAAGTTTGAATCTGTAAAGTCACCAAATCATTACCATTACCTTTTGGCCAACCAAAAAACTATTAAAAACATATTAAAAACTGCATATCCTAAGGCACTTAAACTGTTTGGTTCCAAGACAAGTCTATCATACCAATCTATTTTTAAAAATGGTATGCCCGGTTTTAGCCAAGGCAGATTCCCTCAATTACAAAAATGTTTTATTCTATAAAGAATAGTATGGTAGATCTAAGTGGTAAATATCTAGAAAGATTTTTAAGATGTATGTTTATCTGTAAATATGATTGTTTTTTTCTTTTTTTGTCCAAGTAATCTGTTGGTTTGGCAAGATCTACAAGCTGCAAATCTTGGACCAGATTTGGTGGCAGTAGTGGGCAAGAGGGAGTAGGCAACAGAGTATTTCTAACCACCAATCTGAAAGTCAGGTTTGCCTGTAAGGCATTTCACCTTATCCTCCATCATTGTTGGCACAAGCATCGTTCTGTATATAAATCAGCATGAGATACCTGTTGAGGAGTAGAGCCAATTCCTGGTCATCAGGGTGAGAGAGCAAGTGAGGGTACGTTAGGCTTCTGGTTTAGTTCTCAAACCAGATGGGGAAGACAATCCATTTCTTGCTCACTGACCTGCCTCCTAGAATCATTGTAACGTGAGGTTTTTGAGAAAACCACCCTCATTCATGAGACCATAGAATCAACTCTGGGAATCAAAATTTATTAACTTTCCTATTTAAGATTAAAATTGAGAAGTCAGTAAGAACTCTTCACTCTAAGATTCCTTTTCCAGTTTGAAAGGAATCTTCACTCTAAGATTCCTTTTCCAGTTTGTTCTCTTACTAGTTAGGGCAAGTTTCAGTGCTGAGCCCACTGTTGCTTCAGTTCTACAGCTCCCGTGACTTGGCTACCACTGGAGTGGTGTAGAATTTGAGCACAGTGGCTACCACAGAATTAGCTACCACAGTTGCTTAGTCGACCAGACATGACAGCACCTTTCCATGAAGGCCGTATTTGGCAACAAGATTTCTGTAACAACCATCTACTAGCTAGAGTTTAAGAAGTAACCTGACAATGGTATGTACTCATATGGCACCTTTAGTCACACGCTCTTGTAGTCCATAACTCTTCGAGGCAGAAAGTGCTACTTCCACATCAAAAGGTGGGGACCGGAACTAAGGTTAAATCATTTATCCCACCTCCCTCTCCTGCTCACAATATGATCCATTTAAATGAACAGAGTCAGATGTAGTTAAATAGTGTTCTTTCAGACAGCATACACAATGTTGAGCCCTACGGAGCTATCACATCGCCCATACTAAAACTTTCCAGAAGGCGTCCACGTAATCTATATCCAACTGCCCATCGTTAGAAGTTTTACATTGTTCAGTTTAAAAGCACCAGTGATAAAAGGCAGTGATTGAGAGGATAAAAGCTTCAGGGATACTACAGAATTAGATATTAAGAATTTAAGGATTATTTTATTAAATATCCAAAGTATGTCATGTATGGTAATGAACAGTGGGGCCCTAGATAGGAATTACTCACAGCGCATCTCATCGGATCTATCCAGACAGTCAGCATGATCATCACAAACTTGCTCCGTGGAAATGCACTCCCGACCATCCTCACAGGCCCGGTACGGCTCAGAGCACGTGACAGCTTCAACACATTTGCTTTCATTAGCCAAGTAGTGCCCACTGGGGCATTTACAAGTCGCTCCTTCAGGGTTTGGTAGACACATATGGCTGCACCCTCCATTGTCTTTGGAGCAGCTGTTACTACCTGTGGACCAACCCCCCCCCAAAATAAACCACTTTGATTTAGATGGTTTCATAAGGGTCTTCTGTCAACATTCTACAAATATGCTATCAGAGTTATAGGACCCAGACGTTTTTCCCAGAGCGGACAGCTTTTCAGTTTAACTCTGCTTGGTCAACCAGGTGGCAAGTGATCAGTAATTCTTCACCATGAATCACACTGGAGAATTCTAAGAAGGTTCTCTCTGCAAAGTCAAGACTTCAGAAGTTTAAGCTTGACTAACACTAGTTTACAGAGTTTAGCTTTCCAGAACAAAGCAATGGAGTAGCGTTCGCTTAAGACCAATGTTGTCAACATCCCTGGTTGTGGTAGGTGTGGTGAACCATTTGAGCTCACATTGGTTGGTGTTCCTCTCACCTAGGAAAAGACTTTATCTATGACTACTTTAGCTAAGCCCATCATCACTCCACTCAAACACTGGAGAAAAGCATCTGAGCACCCCCAAGTTGGACTTTCAAGGATGAGTCAACATCACAAGCAGATACACATGACAATAAGTAGAATAAAGATGAGTTCTAGTGCAGAGCTAAAAGATAATTTTCAATTATACCACAGTTGTAATTACACCTACAAGAGAACATAAAATCATACTAAACTCCAGCCCAATATATACACCACTATTTTGTCTCCTAGAAAAGTAATGGGACTAGTTTTATACCAGAGCTATAGTATATATAACTGCATGAAGACAGGAGAGCTACACAGATCTATAAGAACTTGCCAGAGAAGTAACTTAGTGGGAAACACAAAGCCATTTCAAGGAGATACTGCAGGGCAGAGGATCCCCTTCAAAGGGAAATTCAACAGGCTTCTGTGTTCTCATTACTGCAAAGTTGCTTACCCTGTTGACTAAGTTTACTGTAAACTTTTAAATCCACAATCTTCTGGTCTATTTGGAACCACTGGTCTTCTGAAAGTTCTGCCTTGCCATACCAAACTTTAGTGATTTGTGCTGAAACAAAAGCCAGTGAATAATCATTAAGAAAAGCAAATGTTAAATTCTTTCGAGAAAAGCAAATTTTAATTTTAAGACAACTTTTTGTGCAAAGAAAATTGCTCACTGTGAAAACCGTCACCCATCTACATAAACTCCAGTTGAATAACAAGAGTTTACAGAAGAGACATGTGTTTTTCTAAATTTTTTTTTTCTGGGAAGAAATTTCAAGACAAATAAAAATAGTTCTATGCTTTCCTCCAAAATAAAATCAAGTGTAAGTTATGTTGAGCATTCATATATGTCCAGAAATACAAAGATTATTAGGATATGAGACACTTAACTGTAGTCCATGCAAATGATGGGTAATGATTTTAAACATTGTTCTAGAACATATCTGAAAATGGCTTTCTGCAATAAGTGTCACCAGTGGATCTCAAAAGAGAGAGCAAAGGTCTCACCACATAGCTAATAAATTAGCATCTCTGGGGGGTAGGATCTACCCAAACTGTTTTTGCGATTGTGACGTGGCCAGCCCAACTGGTTAATGGACCAGCATTTGGAAATATTAAAGAGATAGATTTTAAATAGAGTTTTCCAGTTTAACCAAATCTAGACTCTAGCCAGAAGCAACATACTAGAACCCTGTTGTTTAGGAAAAACCTCTTGAAATACCAGTAATACCCTGCAAGGACAGAATATTCCATAGTTCACCTTGTACTTTCCTGTGTATGAGTCAAGTGAGACACGTACTCATTTTATAGGCAAGGCATTCTAGCTACTAACTGACTGAGCAGTTATCTCACCTGCTTCCAACTCCTGGCCCAGTTCTCTCTGTACTATATATCAGAAGGCCCTCTAAAGCAGAGAGCCTCAGGTCAAAGCCAGCAATCTCAGGCAGAACAGGATCAAGCGTCTTCATATATAAAGAATGACCAAATAAGTCAAAGCTTCCCCAGGTCATAGAATCCCTGTTACACATACATGTTAGACTGGGGAGGTTGCTTAATCAGCCTCCCAGAAGAAAGACCTTGCCAAAGGTCAGTGCGAGACATTAGCAGATTCGCTTTAGGGACCCAGGAATAAACTCAGATCACAAAGACAATCAGACATGGAATAAGACATACCATCATCAGTTGTCATCCAGAACATCACGCCTTGGCCAAATGTAAAGAGGGTAAGGCCCTCAATGCCTCTGCGGTCTACTCTGTACCCAGAGCCATCTTGCTGAATACTCTCTATGAGGCCTCGCCCTGGAGAGAAAGGTCCAGTTAATCTCACTTAGCCCGCCCAGCTCTACTCCATCCTGCAGCTCTTTGCATCTTGTCTTGACTCCCCACCAGGAGGACACTGTCTTCTCTGCAGTGTTCTTCAGTCACTCTACTCTAACAGTGATATACCAAAGATTTGCTCACACACATTGGTTAAGTTCTCGATTTTATGCCTTCACAAAGGGACAACTGCGTGACTCTGTGGGCTTACACTCTACTCAGAATGGGGAATCACTGGGTTATTACATCCTACTCAGAATGGGTTTTGTCTGGAAGGTGGTGCAGAATATGTAAACTCGGGCCTCAAACTGTTTGGAGTCATGGCTGAAGAGCAGAAAGCAGAAAGTCACTCTCTCTGGCCAAAGTCCTTCAGGGCCTTACAATTAACACCCTTCAGGGTGTTAGGATGTGTTATAATTGCTTACCAGTATCAGCCCAGTAAACTCGGGTTCCCGAATCCGACAAGGTCAGGCCCGCAGGGACCTGGGATTTCTGCCACAGCACCTTCCTCCTGCGGCCATCCATGGAGGCACATTCAATGCTGGACCCGCGCCTGCCGTCGTCCTGGGCACCCAGGTCCGCAAAGCACATGACTGCAGAGGGCGGGTGGAGCACAACGGAGGCTGGCCGGTGGAGATTTTCACTGACCAGGACAGTGGGATACTGGCCTTTTGAGGAAGCTACATTGATGTGGGGATTCTCACTGTCAATCCAATATATGTTTCCACTCAACCAGTCCACAGCAAGGTCGGTCACTGTTCCATCCACAGTTAGTATTTTCCTCCAAGAGAGTTTTCCAGATTCTTTGAGCCTCAGTAGCATGATATCACCATTATCCAACTCTGAAAGGTAGAGAGCCTTTTCCTGGACTATGTAGTCCAGGGATGCAAGCTGGTTCACACTGGTAAACGGAAGTATCCTATGTTCTGGTAAAGTTGGTTGTCCTAGTAAAGCTTCTAGATTTTTCAGATAAATCTACGGGGAAAAGATTAGGTGGGTGGCACCAGCTGAATCTAGTGTAATTCTCCGTCTTGATTTTGCAATAATGTCACAATATTGAGAATCGAGGGAAATCTGAACTTATCATCTAAAAATAGCCATTATTTCTCTCCCTTCCTGGAGCTTTAAGCACTTAAAAGTCCTTGAATCCACGTGTTTCAAAGATCGACCCCTTTGTTAAATGCCCTCCCCTTTATTTCGTAAATGTGTGAGCTATAATTGACATACAACATTTGTCTAAGTTTACCAGGTTTTTCTAGTTTACTAAGTTTTTCGAAGGTGTACAATGTGCTGCTTGGATACATTTGTATATGAAAGGCCCTCCCCTTTAAATGAGACTCTACTATTGATATCTTACTGAAACTGAAGTCAACCCTCCATCCCAACATTTGTCATTTTAAAGCGCCCAAGTTGTAAATCCTCTACATGGTAGAAGTTATTAGAAATAACTTGTTTGTTGGTGTCTCCTAGGACTGAAGAAAAGTTCCCTCATAACCTGTACTTCCCCCTCACCAGGCTAAAACCCAGCTGAGCTGCTGGGCCTAGAATTACTCTATCTCATCAGCAAGATGCCTGCACAAGCACGCCAGACGAACCACACTCTCAGATCCCTACCCCATGCGCTGGCGTACTAGTTCTCAAGGAGTGCTCTGCATTTCATAGCCACTTCATTTTTGGTCGTGATAGCTCCCAGGACACAGTGAATACTAAAATTTAAGTTGTATGTGCAGAATATTCCAAGGGGGAGTGGGGCTGGCTGGCTTGGTCAGTAGAACATGCGACTCTTGATCTTGGGGTCATGAGTTTGAACCCCACATTGGCTGTAGAGATTACTTAAAAAATAAAAAATTAAAATTAAAAGAAGAGTATTTCAAGGACCAGGACCCCTACTATGTATAACTATTGCCTGGAGAATTCTAATTAGTCTGAATCAGAGCGCAGCCCAGCACAGACATGTGAGTGAGGCTGCAGACCAGTACCTGCATGATAGCTGTGGGCAACGTGAGGAACAGAAATGCAGAATCCTCGAGCGGAACACAGGTGATGCCGTCGTCTGCGAGCAGGAGGCCAACTGGGCAATGACAGCTTCCCTTGGATCGAGGGCTCAGAAGGCACAAGTGAGAACAGCGCGTGTCCAGACAGGGATTAGGAGCCTTGGGCTGGAGTACTTCATGCATTATCTGCAAGAGAGTAGCCAGATGTCACCACGCATTATTGAATCCTCACAAACAGCAAGTGAATAAACCTTGCTTTTTAATCACGATAGAAGGAGGTCACTACAGTTTGTACTTGGGAAGGTCAAATGGGTAGCCTTTTCAGGGAGAATTAGGGGGATTTTTTTTTTAAGATTTTATTTATTTATTTGACACAGAGAGACATGGCGAGAGAGGGAACACAAGCAGGAGGAGTGGGAGACGGAGAAGCAGGCTTCCCACTGATCAGGGAGCCCGATGTAGGGCTCGATCCCAGGACCCTGGGATCATGACCTGGGCGGAAGGCAGACACTTAAGGACTGAGCCACCCAGGTGCCCCTAGGGGGATATTTCTGAAGAATACACTGGAGACCTTCAGTCCATGAGGCTGTTGGGAACGCTTGATGAGAACAGCCCTGTTCTTGCCTGTCGTCTTCTTCATGCGCTGTACTGTTCTCGTCTTCATCTCAGACCAGAAGACGTCATCTTCAAACACAGCAACCGAAAAGGGGCTCCTGGTTTGTGTTAGCTGCAACATCTAAAATGGGGGTGATGAGGCTTCTGGGAGGAGTTTTATACAAGGCATAAGACATCTCACTAGCCTGCTACCAAGGAATACTTACACTAACGCCAGTACCATCCAGATTAGCGGAGCTGATACAGTGAAATTTGTCATCAGACCAGAATATCTTCCAGCTCAACCGGTCGAGAGCTATGCTGGTTGGCCAGCCAAGACCTTGACTGACGAGGACTTTTCTGTCGCTACCATCCATGCCCGCTTGTTCTATTTGAGGTTCTTCTCCAATTTCGGACCAGTACATTAACCTGTGTGGACAAAAGTCAGCTGTAAAGTATTACTTCACAGACAATATCGATTCATGCCTTGAAACGCTGATTTCTAGCCCAATTATTTTTTCCTCAAAATTGGTCTATGCCATAAGTGAAACTGTGGAGTAAAGGAGAGTTTCCCTGGAAATCGTAGGGCGCACATTCGTCATCACGTGGGGATAAAAATATCATGACGGTTATAAGCAGCCAAGGAACACAGTAGTTTCTGGACCTGGAAGATGGCCAGGGAACCTGCCTTTCTCTCCTGGGCTGGTTCTATGGGAAGAGGTGTACCTCGGACTTCATTGGTCACAGTCAAGGCCAATAGATGCCTCAGAAACTATTGTCAGTTTCCTGAGGACCATGGTAACAGATTCCTGGTGGAAGGTATTGAAAAAGGGAGAAAGCAGATAGAGGGTACCCAGTCTGGATCACCTTTCAGTCCTAAGTTTTGCTCCATCTTGCTCTTACATTCCATACACACATGGTCACCCCAGTGACGGCTGGGCTCTGACAGTTAGGAAATGTTGTTTCTAAGTTCCTGGACTTTTCCAGAGAGAAAGGACTCTGGATGGAAGAACCTCGATTCAACCTCACATGCCCTTATTTCCCCCACTACTACCAAGCACATTCATGTAAATTAAACACTATTCTCGGGTGCCTGGGTGGCTCATTCAGTTAAGCATCTGACTCTTGAGATTTCAGCTCAGGTCACAATCCCTGGGTCCTGGGATCGAGCCTGTCGGACTCTGCACTCCGTAGGGAGCCTGCTTAAGAATTCTCTCTCTGGGGCGCCTGGGTGGCTCAGTGGGTAAAAGCCTCTGCCTTCGGCTCAGGTCATGATCCCAGGGTCCTGGGATCGAGCCCCACATCAGGCTCTCCGCTCAGTGAGGAACCTGCTTCCTCCTCTCTCTGCCCACTTGTGATCTCTGTCTGGCAAATAAATAAAATAAATCCTTTTTTTTTTAAAGATTTTATTTATTTATTTGTTAGAGAGAGAGAGAGAGTGCAAGCACAGGCAGACAGAGAGACAGGCAGAGGCAGAGGGAGAAGCAGGCTCCCTGCTGAGCAAGGAGCCCGATGCGGGACTCGATCCCAGGACGCTGGGATCATGACCTGAGCTGAAGGCAGCCGCTTAACCAAATGAGCCACCCAGGTGTCCCAATAAATAAAATCTTTTAAAAAAAAAATTTTAAAAATTAAAAAAAAAAAATTCTCTCTCTGCCCTTCCCCTTGCTTGCCCTTTCTCTCTCTCTCCCCCTCACAAATAAATAAATCTTAAAAAAAATAATAATAAACGTTATCCCTAATTCCATTCTCTTTCCTCCTGCCATTTAAAGCCATTAAAAAAATGTACCTCTGAAGGGAGAATTACGTTCACAGAAGAAAGTTTAGGTGAGCGAGCAAGTGCGAACACTTATATCACTTCACTGAAATACAGAACTTTTATCAGAAGCTTTTAAGATTACCATACGTATGGTGGACCCACATCACGGTAAGATTTAAAGTCAAGCCAGATATGCTTTTTAGTCCTTCTGTGTTGAGTGAACAGCACCAAAGTAGAACTAGAGAGGAATAATGCACTTGAATGACTTGACTGGCGTTTTGACCCCTGAACACTCACCCATTGAGTGGATCTAAAGCCAAAGACCGTGGCTGAGCCACGTCATCGCCCAGGACAATCGTGTGCTCGCATCTTCCTCTCCACACAGCAGTCAGAGGAATGGCCAAAATCTGGCCTGCCGTCCCATCCGCCCAGTAGAGGTTCCTCCCAACCCAGTCGACCGCTACACAGCCTGACTTCATCCCTGAAGAGAGAGTGGAAACCATGCCGTGCGTGAATCCAGGCTGAATCACGGCTCTTACTAGGTTTCAGATCGTAGGCATCAGACTCGAATACCGTGTTAAGTCATCCTACAACTGCTGTATGTGTCTCCATCAGAGCAATTTCTATTTGCGGAGGAGGATGACCATTAGAAATAGCGGCCACTGGCTGACTCGTATGTTCTACTGAGGTAACAAGGCAGCTTTCCATCTCTAGCCCACTAGCAGGCCTCGGTCCCTTTTAGTGGAGAAGATTTCACTGAATCAATGTTTAGACTGTTAACAACCATATTATTCTGCATGTTATTTGTAATTCGTAAGGGCAGGATGAAGCCCGCATGGGACATACCCTTCACCACGATCCCTTTCCTCTTTGTGTCCATACTAATCCACTCAATGCTTTCCGCACCGGGATCCATCCAGAAGACCTTCTGCCCCACTAAGTCGTAGTCAATAGAGAAGATCATCACATTCTTGTCCACGGTCATCAGAATGTCCTCCTTCAAGCTCCTCAAGCCATAGAGGAGGAGGTTGAACTGAATCGCCACCAGCAGGACAGGTTCGGGACCTGCCAGGTAAGAACCGCGGTCAGCATGTGGCCTCACGGAGCCTGAATGCTGAGCTCAGCCCTGGCTAAGGAACCAGAGAGCAAACCAGTCTTTGCCTTCTCGCTGCCAGGGCTGGGGGTAGCCCAGTAGTTCTCCCCTCGATGTGCTGCTTCTGCTAATACCCACCATTTAGAGATAGTTAGAATAAAGGCATGATTAGCATAAACTGGAAAAAAAAAACCATTTCTAAGTATTTAGGTGTAGGTGGGCAGGAAAGGGCTTGTCAAGACTTCTGACACTTATTCTAACTTGAGGTAAGGCTGACCTGTGGCTAGAGGGGCCCGAGCCATGGTTCTATCATCAGGAGGGCTTATCTGTAGACAACTTCCAAGATCTAATTCCATCTGAACTGCTGCATTTAAAAAGGGGATCTGGAGGGTGCCTGGGTGGCTCAGTTGTTAAGCCTCTGCCTTGGGCTCAGGTCATGATCCCAGTGTCCTGGGATCAAGCCTCACTTCAGGCTCCTTGCTCAGCAGGGAGCCTGCTTCTCCCCTGCCTGCCATTCCCTGTGGTTGCTCTGTGTCTCTCTCTCTCACTCAGTCAAATAAATAAATAAAATCTTTAAAAGCGGGGAGGGTTTGGAGAATGTTCTAGGCTTGCTCGGCAGACACAAGCAGGCAGGAGCGTTTAAGACTTGAGAAAGAAGTTTTGCATTTGTATTCCTGGGACAGTCAGGACTTGGAAGTTCCTGACCCAGGGCTCAGGAGACATCAGGGTTCTGGCTTACCTGCTGCTTTACAGGTATGGCCATCGGGCTCCAGCGAGTAGCCAGGGTGACAGGTGCAGCGGTAGGAGCCCTGGGTGTTGACACAGGTCTGACTGCAAGGCTGACCACCTGGCTTCTGGCACTCGTCCACATCCTTGCAGACCTGGCCACTGCTCCCCAGCTCGAAGCCTTGCTCACAAGCACATACCTGAAGGGATTTCAAAAACATTGAGACTTCCTGAAGACACTGACACATAACCTTGATGAAAAGACCTGATCTTGCTATTAAATGCACCTGGCGATGTACTGGATTTCTGCAGCTCGAAATGAAAAGTTCTGAGAGCCAACTTTGCTTTAAATACAGTCATTCTCTCGGTCTTATCAACACCGCTGCATGCCTCACACCCTTGCTACCACTATGGGTCCTGAGTTAACGTAGGGGTCCAAGTTCAGCCCAGGACACCTAGAATCCCAGCAGAACCAGTAAGAGGCATGGAGACCCAACTAAACGGGCTGCCTGCCAATGGAGAGTTTCCTATGATCAGACAGCAGAACACTGTTTTCTTCTACTTGCCCATCAGAGTCAAGGTCATGATGTTCAGCCAGTGAATAATGTTAGACCAGAACATGGGCAGTCCTCGATTTAAGGGGCAGGTCACATTCCAAATACACATATGGAAGAGAAGTCCATAAAAATGTCGGGTTTAGTCCCAAGTGTCACCCCGAGCTCACACAGCAGGGTTTCTGGAGGCTGGGTGGTCAGGTTCTAGGAGACATGACACAGGGGAGGAACTGACAGGACCCAGCAGGAGCCAGGAGGGGCTCGGGGGACACGAGGTCAGGACAGCTCAGCCACGTAAGACTGAGGGTTTCACGAGCAGTCAGGGACCGACCGACGAGCTTCCCCCCCGTCCCCAGACCCAGTTTACGGCCGCCGGCGAGCAGCAGTGGCAGGAACTCACAGGCCCGTGCGGGGACCGGTAGCAGGCGTGGGAACACCGCGCTGGGCTGCATGCTGACGACAGGCACATCCCGCCTTCATCGGAGCCGTCCTCACAGTCCTCCTTCCCGTCACACAGCAGGCGGAGGTCGAGGCAGCCGAGGGAGCGGCACTGGAACTCAGAGCTCGGGCACTTCTCGGGGCGGCCTCGATAGGACGATTTTCTACTGTTATATCGTCTGCTCCCTGCCACCCCGAACATCCCTTCCACGGCAAGGATGTGCAATCAAGACACCCCCGTCCTGTCAGGGCTGGTGGCACTTGCTGGCTGAGCTGGCTTCTCGTGCCAAGAGGAAGCCCCCTCCCTCAGGGGGAGCCCCCACACTTACACCCAGCCTCGTCGCTGCCATCCTCACAATCTCTCTCCCCATCACAGCGCCACGTGTCAGGCACGCATTGGTCTCCACGGGCACAGGACCACTGCCGGGAGCCACAGTGAAGCTTCTTGGGTTCACAGTCCTGAGGGGACAACGACTCGGTCAGCGACACCTGCACTCAGAGCCCAGGATGGGGTTCTTGGAGGGAGAAGGAGCCTGGCTTATAAGACAATGCTCGAGTCCCTTTTGCAAGGAGGCCAGAGAAGCCCCAGGACTCAGAAAAACATTTTCAGCAGGTATTTAAGTGAAGAGGTCTAGCTAAAGTGAACCTGGCTGTGAAGAGAAAAGAAAGGCCTTATTTTGTCAAATCGGGGCATCTTCATGTAAGAAGTCTAGGAATAAGGGCACCTGGGTGGCTCAGTGGGTTAAGCCTCTGCCTTCAGCTCAGGTCATGATCCCAGGGTCCTGGATCGGGCTCTCTGCTCAGCAGGGAGCCTGCTTCCCCCTCTCTCTGCCTGCCTCTCTGTGTACTTGTGATCTCTCTTGCTCTCTGTCAAATAAATAAACAAAATCTTTAAAAAAAAGAAGAAAGAAAGAAAGAAAAGAAATCTAGGAAGAAGAATGTGCTCTAGAAACTTTTCTTTAGAATTCCTTTGATATTTGGGGTCAGCTGGGTGGCTCAGCCGGTGAAGCGTCTCCCTTCAGCTCAGATCCTGATCTCAGGGTCCTGGGATCAAGTCCCTCTTCAGGCTCCCCGCTCAGTGGCGAGTCTGCTTCTCCCTCTGCCTCTCCCTTTTCCCCTGCTCTCGCTATCAAATAAATAAATAAAATCTTTAAGAAAAAGAAAAGAAGAAGAAGAACTCCTTCACCATTTCCAAAACTACCCCTAGCCCATTGACATTCCGGCCTCCCTTGTACCTCCCCTGACGTGGACACTGTGCTTTGGGGCAGCACATGCTAGAGGTGGGGAGGGGACATCTGTGCCCCTGCTAACAGCCCTGAACCTTTACAGGCATTCTCACCCCTCAGGCGCCATGAGGCCTATCTCCTGCCCATCCGACAGATGAGGACGTAGAATGTGAGGGAGTAAGTGCTTTCTTCGGGTCAAACGCAAGCAGCAGGATTCAAGCCAGACTGCACCTCCCACAGCGTGGCAGCGTCGTGGCTGCTTACTGATGGGGAGGCAGAGCCTTGGAGCAGGTCTCTGGGGGGACATTTACACCACAGCCATGAAGACCCAACACTTGCAAACCTACAATAAAAATCTCTTAAACATCTGCCTTTCGACGAGAGATCTTCGGGGGCTCTCTGGGCAGAAGGGCTGAGGGCCTTCTCTGTTCTTGGGTTTTCTCACATTTTCTCCGGGAAGACACGTGTTCCGGTTGTGAGGGGAAATCAGTTTTGCTGGAGAAGGGGCCCCTACCTTCTCGTCGGTCCCGTCTTCACAGTCAAAGTCACGGTCACAGAGCCACGCCGCGGGCACACACTCTCCGCTGCCCGGGCACTTCACCTCCCCCGACGGGCACCGCAGCGGCCAGGCCACAGAGCAGCCGTCCTCGTCGGAGTGGTCCAGACAGTCGCGGTTCCCGTCGCAGCGCAGAGAGTGTGACACGCACTGGCCGTTCTCGCACTGAAATTCAAAGGCGCTGCACTTGGAGTGACCTGGAAACAAAGCTTCGGGTAAGAAGTCGGCCAGATGTGGAAGCCATGTGAGGGCACGTGGAGCGGTTTGAAGACTCCCCAGTTTTCTGCTGTCACTTGGGGAACTAAACCCCAGCCTTCAAGGTGGTTGAATAGTCTTAGGCTAGAAAAGTCCTACTAAACTAGCCCAGAAAAACCCTGTCTCGGAGAATGAGGGCTGGGGGCCAGGCAGGGGACACACATGGAAGGACACTGGGATAGGCTGAGGAGTAGGACTCTTCTCCGGGACCTCATTGTCATCCATGAGGAGAGAAAGTCTCTCATGACATCCAACATACCCTACATGTTATGTTCTTGGGCTCTGTTCCTACAGATAGAAATTGCTTGTCTTGGCTCAAGAACAAAGCTTAGGTCCTAGGCAAACCACAAATACGCATTGAAAAGGAAATTATACCCAGTGTTCCTTCCTGCCTCTCCTGACGTTCTTCTCGTAAACCCAAGTGCACTCGTATTGCCCAGCTACTCCATGGCCTCTGCATTCACATCTGTCATGATACCTCACCCAGCTTCCTCTTCTTCCCATTTCAATTCTCCAAATTCTCTCTTCTACCCTATTCCCACAGTGTGATTAAGGGCCTTGAAACAGGCCTTTGGGAAGACTAAAAAGAAAGATGGCGTATCCTAACGAAAAGAGGGGAAAGCAATCACACCTAAAAATAAGGACGGCCCACGACACGAGAAGACCTAGGATCAAAATTAAAATCTTCAGGATGGTCGATTCCAGCTCAAGAAACATTGCATCAAGTAGACTGGTTTTCCACTAATGGGAATCTTGTCATGACGAGGGAAGTGTTGTACTATGATCTCCAACATCCTTCCAACTCAGATCCTTTCATCCCAGTCTGCTAACCTTGTGGTTAGTACAGTCCCTCTTCGCTATTTGCAGATTCTTTATTTACACATTCACCTACTTGCCAAAATTCATACCCCCGCCCTCAAATCCATGCTCCCACACTTTCAGGATCATCTGAAGATACGCATACACAAAGCAGCAAAACTCTTGTGTCGCCTAGCACACGTTTCCAGCTGAGATGGAACGAGGCGACGCTCTGCCTTCTCATTTCCATCCTCACACTGGAAACAAGTGTCCTTTCTGAAGTCTCTTTAGGGCCATAGTTCCCACATTTTTGTACTTTGGGGGAATTCTGCTGTTGAAAAGTTCCCCCAAGGGCAGAGCGGAAATGCTGTCGGGCATTCCTAGTGTGAGACCTCGAGAGCCGCCTCACGGAGCAAATGCACATGTTGAGCTTTGTTGGGGCAGGTGTTACCAGGCTGGGGCTGCAGCTTCAGTGTCAATGAGCCGACAATGTGCACATCAGTGGTCTCTAAGCAGCCTGCACTAAAACAAGGTTATATGTTGGTCAGTCGACAAAAGTCCTGTCACAAGAGAGTCTCAGAAACGTCTCCCTGTGTCTCTTCTATGAGCAGTGATGTGGTGTGTGTCCATCTGGGGTCGGTGGCAACTTCATAGAACACAAGCTCCCCAATGTGAGCTGCATGGCACTCACCGCATCCTTGTTCGTCGCTCCTGTCAGAACAGTCTGGGTGGCCGTCACACAACCAGCTCTTGGGGACACAGCGGGTCTCGTTGTCACAACGCAGAGAACAATCTTCAGTGGGCTTCCAGCAGCCCAGTTCGTCAGACCCATCCGAGCACTGCTGAGCCCCATCACAGCGGAACTTCTCCTCGACGCACTGGTTTCTGTTCAGACACTGGAAGAGCCCTGCAAGGGGAAGGACCGAGGGTTTGCACCATCTGCTCAGTCCTACTGACGGCTGAAAGTTAGATGAACGCCCCCTCATCCCGGAGTTTAACGGGTAGACTGCATCCTAACTCATCAAGCTCTGTAGCTCATCTAATCCCTTAGCAAGCTTTAACAAAGTACTCAGGTCGATTAAACTAGCCAGCTGAACGAGGCTGTTTCAGTAATAAGGGCTCATATAGGTTTGGGTACTTGAACAACCTGTGGAAAATCACTGCCAAATCTGTTCTAAGTGGTCCATTCTGGTCAGCTTATGGCTCAGCCTTTATAAAGGCAAACCCTGGAACACTTAAGCAAATTTAAGGAGGTAAGGAAGCAATAGTTAAAAATTACACCCAGTAAAACGTCTGACTTAACGTGATACCACGGACACTGGCAGAGTCCGTATTCCGACAGACTAGGACCTTTAGCTGTGACACTTTACCGAGGGGAGGCAAGGGTGCTTGTGATCAACGCTGGTCACTCCTACCACATGGCATTCCTCAGCACTCCTGGCACAGAGACAGACCTGATCTGCTGCAGAACCGGGCACAGTCCCCTTCATCCGAGCTGTCCTGACAGTCTGGCTTGCCATCGCAGAGGTACTCCCGAGAAACGCATGCCTCCCCATTCCGACAGGGGACAGAAGATGGGGTACAGAGCAACGGGGGTGCAAGAGGAAGCACGGGAGGACTATCTGCAGCCACCCCTTCGAGCTCAGGATCTGCAATAAATAGTGGCATCAGCGAGATTGGCCCTGGGCTCCGGGCACCGGAGACGTGCTTCTGCTGCCCCCTCCTCCCAGAACCAGGTTGGGATCGGGCAGCTATATGTGTCTCCCTCTTAAGAAGAAAAAAGTGCTGCTTGGCAGGGAGCCTGCTTCTCCCTCTGCCTCTGCCTGCCTCTCTGTCTGCCTGTGCTCGCTCCTGCGCTCTCTCTCTATCTGACAAATAAATAAATAAAATCTTTAAAAAAAAAAAAAGAAGAAGAAGAAAAAAGTGCAATGGCCTCAAAGTCTAGATCCTTAAGTCAGACGTGATCCATTGGCCCATCATCTAATGGCTTCACATTTGGGCAAATCGTTTTCTCCTTCACGCCTAATAACTTCTTCTCCTGCCTGATGCTAGCTGCTAGGAATGAAAAAGAAAGTTTCGGGCGCCTGGGGGGCTCAGTTTTTAAGCCTCAGTCTGCTTTTGGCTCAGGTCATGATCCTGGGGTCCTAGGATTGAGGCCCCCATGGGGCTCCCTGCTTGGAAGGAAGCCTGCTTCTCCCTCTCCTCCCACTCCCCCTACTTATGTTTGCTCTCTCACTGTGTCTCTCTCTGTCAAATAAATAAAATCTTAAAAAAGAAAAAAAATCAAGTTTCTGTAGACAGGGCCTGGCTCTGGCTCACTCCCTGCTACAGCCCTATAACAAAGGCCCCCACCCCTCCACCCCCCACCCCCGGTCCTGTGATAGGATTTTGGCTTTGTCTGCCTCAAGGTCCAGGAACTAACTTTTTGGCTCTGGGCCAAAGGCTTATGTGAAGAGCAAAAAAGCAGCCGTGAGCAGGGTAATCTACTGGGCAGACTGCTGAAGGGCAGCTTCAACAGCCGGAAGGATCTGCTTGTCCCGGTGTCCACAGCCCCAGAATGGTTCCTCAAAGTATCCTCGGTGAGATGCTGCTGCTGGGGGAAGGGGGTTCCGTGGTAAAATCTGCTCAGGAAAGTGCTTCAGAACAAATTAAATGGATCTCTTTCCTGCCAGATGAAGAGGTTTAAGATGCTAACATACGAGAGGACTCCCCAAAGGGGTTATGGTGGGCAAACTTCTGGAAGTTTTGCTGGGGGTCATGTCAATGCAGCAACTTTGAGAAATGTGTGACTCTTACTCCTCCAGGAAAAGGCCAAGTGAGGGGGAAGGCCTGCTGTGCTGGGTCGGGACAACGGCCAATACAAAGACCCCCCAGGATTTCACCCTCTACAAACACACAGACCAGAGACATAGAAAGTGATTTCAAAGAAGAACCCCACAGAGGAAGACTTGCCTGGGACTTGCTGGTTCTCAGCCAGGATGATCATTGTCCTCACATATGGCTCTTTTGACACGGCAAAGGGCTCCAGCGTCCTCCTGTCCCACAGCATGAGGGCTCCCCTGTGCGAGGTCACCAGGTAGGGCTCGTGAGCCGCAAGAATGCCGTCACTCCAGGTCTTGTTCAAAGTGTATGTTCTATTTTTTAGGAGACTCAGACTTTGCAAGCCTAAGGAAGAGTCAAGTGCTTACAGGCTTGCAGAGAGTGAGTAACAACCGGGTCGGGTGTGGGGACAGACACATGGTAGCCCTCGATTGGGTCAATGAGCCCCACTGAAAAGAAGCCCAGATTCTTCCTGTTGAGTTTTGTAGGTTTTAGTTTTGTAGTTCAAGATAGTCCCGGAAAGTGTTTAAAGCTCAAGGAACTTGAGATCTGCCACGTGCGAGCGTCAGGCAAGCCCTATTCTGTCTTAGGGCAGTACGCTAACACACTCAGTCGCCCTCGCGGCGGCTCCCAGCGGAGAAGACCGTGGGAGTCGGCAGCCAGGCAGAAGTCATATCTGTTACCCAGCAGACCTAGCACCTGTGCTTCATTTGCAAGGCAGGTCTGGGTTTGTTACGTCTGCTCACGGAGGCAGAAACCCATTCCGAACCAAAAGCGACTGAGTATGTTAGCTCTGCAGTTTTCCGCCTCTCAAGTCAAAAATCTAGACTTACCAAGGAAACCGAGTCTGAGCTGAGGGCCGCGCGCCCAAGCTGTAACTATGAGACCCCAATTCAAGCCCAGGTCTGGCTACTTCTCGGAATGAGCGCAATCCCCATGCAGGAACGAGCCTTACCACCGCCGTTCCCCTGCTTCTTCCAACGGCTGCTCTGTGTGGCGCTTACCTGACCCTTTGGCTGTCCAGAGGATGCTAGATGCGCCGAGGTCCAAGGTCATGTGGGTGTCCGCCGTCCAGGTGCCCGTCCAGACTTGCTGTCTGGTTTTGCCATCGAGGGTCATACTTTGCAAGTGTTTCCCACTCTCCACCCAGTAGAGCACTCTCTCTGGCCAGTCGAGAAGAAGATGCCGTATAATGCGGCCTGTCGTGTAGAGGGCCCGGGTGTCTGGGCCGGGGAGTCCCGTCTTCTGGATAGCACGCCGGCCACATGGCAGCCAGTACAAGTTCCCCGTGGATATGTCCACCTTTGCCGAGCAGACTGTGAGGGTGGGAAAGGAACTCCCGTGAGGACATTCGTATACATCCCTGCACGCCCTTAACGTTTTGGAAGGGAGACGCTTGGAGGGATGAGAAGCCTGGTCCCTAACGAGCCCATGTACCTCGTTCACATGAGGAGTCCCATCAGGCCTACTCTGGTTCCAGCCCCTTATCTGTCGTATGAGCTCAGGTGATCCTCATAGCCTGCTGGTAAGGGAGATAGCCACCGCCTCCCAGGAGTTGGACACCTAAGCAGCAACACTTACGTCTGACCGCGGACATGCAACTCCGCATTCACCTCCCTCTTCGCCTGTTAGTCAATCAATGACATGCCAAGTGCCTGGAACTGATATAGCTATGGGAAAGCAGAGACTGGGCAAAGTGTCACCACAGCAGTGGTAATGAAATGTCACCAGGAGAGTGGGCGGGCAGTGAGGAGACCTAGAGCTTGACCACGGAATAGGACAGGGACCAAGTACATAAAAGCCACAAAGTGGTAGCTTTTGAGCGTAACAGACATGGGCACTAGCCTACCAAGCACTCCCTGCTCCCATCCTGCCCACTAGACCTGCGTAAGTGGATCGCAGCTAGGCAGTAACCTACCCTAGGGTGAGTACAGCTTTAAAGTTAGGAGTGGTATTGGGGGGGGGG